>CAUYLG010000092.1:0-37183 GCA_963573385.1 Cacajao melanocephalus | reverse complement strand
CCTGCCCCCCGCCCCCAGCGTCCCCACCCCCTTGCGTTCTCAATTACATTTTAAAACACCCAACCACACAACAGGTTATTTTTTTTTTTTTTTTTTTTTTTTTTTTTTTTTTTAAGGCAAAGCAATGTAGTCTTATAAATGCTCAGTAGATGTCTAGCTTAATTTTGTGTGTGTCCAAGATTAAACCTTTCATTTTAGTTATATAAAAAGGTCCCTTTAAGTGAGGGTAAGAGAACATTTAAACTGAAAGTTATATATACTAGGCCTGAAAATTTTTAATGACCTTATTTAAAATGAATAGAAAGGTACTTAAGGAAGGTAGCAGTTGTAGGCTTTCTTAGGAAATCAATACTCATAAAACTCAAGGTTGGAAATGAGAATTAAAAACCACAGTGAGTTTATTTTAAAACATGTAGTCTGTCATCTTTATTTTCCCTTTGGATTACATAGTGTTTATACCCTGAGGTCTATTTATGTTGCTGCAACTCTCACTGACTTTGAAGTGAACTTTGTATGGTGCTAGAATCAGAGCATTAGGACTTAGAGATCATGTAGTCCAACCCTCTCATTTAAAAAGAGTAAATTAAGGTAAGAGAGGAAAGTGTCCTTGATATCTTTGTTTCCTCTGAGATGTAAAAATCTCCTGTCTTTCTTAACCACCAGGTTAAGTTCAGTGGCAGCAAGAGTCATCCTACTTCATCCCCTCCCATGGCCCCTGATCTTCCCCTTAAACTAGACAGTGCCTGGCCCTTGGCAGACACTCCACTTATAGTTCTGGAAAAAAGCACTTATCTCTGAGCAAAGTATTTCACTCTCATCAGAAACTCTCTGGCATTCCTGGTATAGCTTAGGAGACTAATCACTGGAAATAAATAAATGATAAATTTCTGCTGTTCTTCTCCCAAATATATGCCTCATGGAGTTGCCTACAGGAGAAACCGTTCCACAGCAAATCAACACCTGCAATTCAAATGATTCTGCTCTTGCTGGGTGTGATGGCTCATGCCTGTAATCCCAGCACTTTGGGAGGCTAGGGCAGAGGATTGCTTGGGGCCAGGAATTTGAAACCATCCTGGTCAATAGCAAGACCCTGTCTCTATAAAATATTAAAAATTTAGCCAGGCATGGTGGTGCTCACCTGTAGTTCCAGCTACTCAGGTGGCTGACGCATGAGGATTGCTTGAAGGATTGCTTGAGCCTGGGAGGTCAAGGCTGCAGTGAGCTGTGATTACACTGCTGCACTCCAGGCTGGGAGACAGGGTGAGACCCTCAAAAACAAACACACAAGAACAAGGATTCTACTCTTGTAACTTCAAACCAACAAAAATAAGGATTCTCCTCTCATAATTTCTCACCAGTAGATTCATGTAAAACCACTATTTCCTCTGTCCAGGGCATCCTAATACACGCAGCTGCTCTCACTCAATTGGCAAGCACACAGATTTGTTATCAAAGTTTAGTACCGGTTGGTCAGAGGACTGCCTATTTCTTCTGGATATCTCTTCAAGGTTCCAGAAAACAAATTTCATTTATGCTTACAAGTCTGACTGTTCCAAACAAAGCTACTGTATGTACAAAAACCTGTGTATTTCTTTTGGTGTGATTCAGATGCAAGCAGAAATTAATTTTATTCATATTGTTATCTTTATGTGGATTAGGGAAGGATTCATAGACAATGAAACAGGAAAAGACTAAGTCAAACGAAACAACGTGGTGGGTTTGTGATTTTGGAGGCTTTTGTCTGAAGAGGAGATAGCTGAAGTTTAACATAGGCTTCCTATAAGTGACAAGTAGAAGAGACAGCTCTTTTCCCTCTTTACTGGGGCAAGCACAATTTAAAAGACACCAATAGACCTTTAAATCAGGGCCAGATAACTTTCTGGTGTTTCTCAAATGAGAGAAAGACACCTCCCTGGAATCCCTTTCATCTGTTTTCAAATTCTTTCTACCAAGACCAAGACTACCGAATTTATGTGTGATCTACAGCTGTGGTTTACAAACTGAATTCAGGTGGCCAGGCACAGACCCCACCCCACCCCCTTGGCTAACCACCACCCCCCACCACACACACACACCCCACACAAACGCGCGCGCGCACACACACGCACACCGGGTCCCCCCACCCCCCAACACACACACACACACACACACACACACACACACACACACACACACACACACACACTGCCCCCCACCCCAACCCTCGCCCTAAACCCCATCCTACCCCCCATCGCCCACCACTCCCAAAGACCCACACCCCATACACACACAGCCCTACCACCCTCGCCTCCACTTACTTTCCCCCGACTGCCTCCAGCTGTGAAGTCCAGGACCACAGCGGAATAATTTAAATTTTCGAGGGGAAGCACAGCGCCATCTGTCGGACATCACGCCAATTACTCTTTCTAAGTTGGAAGCTAACTGTTAACTTTATACTTGGAACTGCTATGTACTCCTTTTGGCCTGAGGACACAGTGAAAAATGTGCTGAGACCTTACAGAGTCACGAACCAAGAAAATGCAGAAACCTCTGATCTCTGCTTAAGAGTTAAGAGACGTCAGAATCATCGCAATTGACAAAAGGTTAGGAAAAAAATTCCAAACATTTCTATTTATTTCCTTCAGACTTCCCCGTTTTATTTTTGGCTGCCTAAACAGAAACAAACATCCATGATCAGGAGCTGGGCTCCGCCAGTTATCATTTTATTGCCATTTTACTGGTTATGAACTCCTACTATATCTTCATATCTATATGAGTAGATAGATGATATGTATCAGTATGTATGTGGATAAAGAGATTTTTCCCCTAGGCATGTCTCCATCTGGGTGAGGTGGCTCATGTCTGTAATTCCAGCACTTTGGGAGGTCAAGGCGGGCGTATCACAAGGTCAGGAGATCGAGAACATCCTGGCTAACACGGTGAAAACTCGTCTTTACTAAAAATACAAAAAATTAGCTGGGCGTGGTGGAACGCACCTGTAGTTCCAGCTACTCGGGAGACTAAGGCAGGAAAATCTCTTGAACCCGGGAAGCGGTGGTTGCAGTGAGCCTAGATTGCACCACTGCACTCCAGCCTGGGCGACAAAGCAACACTCCATCTAAAAAAAAAAATTAAAAAGTAAAAGATGTGGGTTTCATGTTGCAAAATGTGCTAGGACAGGAGCTGTGGAGTTCTCAAAACCTAATTGAGGGCTGTCACGGGGAAAGGTGCTGATACAAAAATCAATCTCATCCTAGGTGACCTCTGTCAACTTTATAAGCTCTTTGATGACTTATTAGTCCATTTATAAAACAAAGAGAATAATACAGATGTTATTGAGGTTTGTGTTTATAAAATATTCTAAGAAGCTCAGATGAAAGGTGTGACTCACAGGAAATGCCAAATATGAAATAAATCATCCTTCTGAGTCACAACTAATACCTTTCAATGTGATGGAAACTTGATATTTGAAAACTTCCTTGATAAGATTCCTGTTTTCACCAGCTGTACCTTTCCTATGAAATTTGTTTTCACATTTCTTTCCTCTTTACCATGCTTTCAAATTGGTTGACATTTATAACTTGAAAAGGGACCACTGAACAATTACTTAAGGGAGACCGACACATATATAATTTTTTTCCACCAGGTAAAGGCCATGCATATGTGTTTAAACATAATTATCCTTTCCCTTTTGATTTTTGTCGGTCAAGGAAATAGATGTTACTAAAATGTCTGATTATTGTATCTCATCAGCTACCAACAAAAACTGTTCCATTAGAGTCTGCGTGGCTTTCTATTTTAGAATGTTTTCCAGGCAATATGTGGTAGTTCAAAAAGGTCAAAGTAAATGTCTGCACCTCGATTCACACAAGTCCTTATAATAATATATTTTCAAAACTTGCCCGTGCTAAAGTAACATTTATCTACTAAGGCCTTTTTGAGGGAAATTTAAATTAGAGGGAGGACTTTATTCACTACCTTTTTCATAAATAACACTTTTCTTGATTATTAAGAAGTAAATAAAATAATCTTCAATTCTAGCACACAGAGATAAGCACCATTGAAATGATGGTGTGCTTTGGTCTAGTGTTTTGTCTTGCATATTTTAATATTAGATACTTTTGCTGGTTTTATTCATCTCATTTTGTGTTACAGTTTCTTTTTATTATTATTATACTTTAAGTTCTGGGATGCATGTGCAGAACGTGCAGGTTTGTTACATAGGTATACACATGCCATGGTGGTTTGCTGCACCCATCAACCCGTCGTCTACATTAGTTATTTCTCCTAATGCTATCCCTCCCCTATCCCCCTAGCCCCTGACAGGCCTTGGTGTGTGATATTCCCCTGCCTGTGTCCATATGTTCTCATTGTTCAGCTCCCACTTATGAGTGAGAATATGTGGTATTTTGTTTTCTGTTCCTGTGTTAGTTTGCTGAGAATGATGGTTTCCAGCTTCATCCATGTCCCTGCAAAGGACATGAACTCATCCTGTTTTATGGCTGCACAGTATTTCATAGTATATATGTGCCACGTTTATTTTCATCCAGTCTATCATTAATGGGCATTTGGGTTGGTTCCAAGTCTTTGCTATTGTGAATAGTGCTGCAGTAAACATATGTGTACATGTGTCTTTATAGTAGAATGATTTATAATCCTTTGGGTATATACCCAGTAATGGGATTGCTGGGTCAAATGGCATTTCTAGTTCTAGTTCCTTGAGGAATTGCCACACTGTCTTCCACAATGGTTGAACTAATTTACACTCCTATCAACAATGTAAAAGCATTCCTATTTCTCCACATCCTCTCCAGCATCTGTTGTTTCCTGAGTTTTTAATGATCACCATTCTGACTGGTGTGAGATGGTATCTCAATGTGGTTTTGATTTGCATTTCTCTATTGACCAGTGATGATGAGCTTTTTCTCATATATCTGTTGACTGCATAAATGTCTTCTTTTGAAAAAAGGGTCTGTTCATATCCTTCATGTTGCAGTTTCTTTTGGTAATTTTGATTACCATTCACTCCAATTAAGTCAGTCATATAATATTTAACATATTTTTGCATGTGTTTTAAAAATGGCAATTTAAGATTATTTTAGCTACTGTAAGTAAATTGAAATTGTGAAGTATAGATTTAAAATATATTATTTTTGAAATTTTCAACTGAAATTTTACATAATTTTATGTTTATTGAGTCACTCTATAATTAATTCTAAAGCTCATGCCGTGAGCTGTTCATACTGCTAAACCTTAAAATTGATTTTGGGCAGAAAAATTTCATCAGCTGTTTTAATTTAAATAAGTATGCATGTACTTTGCTACTGAATAATTGTGCTAACTCTGGTCAGGCACAGTCGCTTACGCCTGTAATCCCACCACTTTGGGAGGCTGAGGCGGGTGGATTATCTGAGGTCAGGAGTTTGAGACCAGCCTGGCCAAAATGGTGAAACCCTGTTTCTACTAAAAATACAAACATTAGCTGGGCATCTTGGTGCATGCCTGTAATCCCAGCTAGTCAGGAGGCTGAGGCGAGAGAATCGCTTGAACCTGGGAGGCAGAGGTTGCAGTGAGCTGAAATAGCACCACTGCACTTCAGCCTGGGAGACAGAGTGAGACTCCATCTCAAAAAAAGAAAAAAAAATTGTGCTAACTCTTACTAAGCAAGCCCTTGGAATCCTACTCGATTCATGAAGCCATCTCAGTCTTCTGGGACAGGTAGTAATTTACCCATTCTCAACCACTTAGAAATATTGTAAGTCCCTTTAACTTACTGAATCATAACAGACATTCATTCTATTATTTATACATAGAATTACTAAATATTAGTTCATGGGTAGTCCTAGATAAAATTTATGAAGTTAGATTGTCTTCTGCTCAAAGCTGTTTCTGTTTTGAGTATTCTTTATTTTCTTCCTACCCAAGTAATCAAAATCTGATAATGCCCATTGCATACCTTAGGAATCTCTCTCCCATGCCCCACTTAGCTCCTCTTTCCTGGCAAGGCTTGTACTTTGGACTTTTCTGAACACTACTCCTCATTCCCACACACATCAGCCAATGTTGAGTCTTCTGGTGGCTGAGGGTCTTGTTAGATGACAGCATTGCTAATCTTGCTGTTGCATTTCGCTAAAGTGCAGTTAATTGATAAATGATTCATGAGTCATGCCTCCCAGATTGTGTATTCATTTAATTAATGGAAGGCTTTGAAGGTCTAATTCCTAAGAGGGACTGAGCAATAATGAAAGTAGATTGAAGTATTTTGAAGGGTGCTGAGGAAAGAAAGCTACACCCATGTGATAATTGGGTTTCCAATAGAGCTGTTTTCAGTCTGATTCTCAGAGACTGACTTGGACATAAGAACATTTGAGCAGGAGATACGCTAAGGAAGTACTCTCAGGACAAATCAGTAGGGGCTTAAAGGAAGCAGAACACAGAAGTGGAAGTAGCTAAGCAAGGACTGATTTCAGGCCAACTCCCTTTCTCAGCCTGATCCTACAGGGAGCTGTGCAAAGGAAATTACATTTCTGAGTTTGACCTGGCTTGAGGAAAGGGAGTCATTGTCCACAGCTTGCCCTGTGCTGGCCATAGTTCCTTTGCACTTCCTGCTCTGAGTATGGCCAAAGAGGCTGCAGTAAACCAAGGACAGTCCCCTGAAGATCTCAGCTGTGAGCTGTTAGAAGTACAACATACAAAAGCTGGGGATGGGCACAGGAATCATAAGGAGTATCCGTAGGGTTGTGGATGAAGCACCACCTGTATACACTGCAACGGCATGAACTTAAGAGGGGAACACCATCTGTATACACTGCAATGGCATAAACTTGAAAGGGAACAGAGTGGATGAACAATGTCTGTGCAGCTATTACTTGGGCAGTGGGTCTTTCTTCCTGAAGGTAATTACAGCACCAGTTCAAGATATGGAATAATACAAGTACCCCAGAAGTCTCTTGTACTCTTTTCCTGTCAATAGACCCCTTGAAGAGGTAACCAGTCCTCTGATTATACTTAGTTTTGCTTGCTCTGTAGCCTTATGTGAATGAATCATATACTATGTACTCTTGCCTGTCTTGTATATTTGACTTATTGAGAGATGCATCCACATTGTAGCATCTAGAGGTTGTTTATTCTTTTTCATTGCTCTGGAGTATTCAATTATATGACTGTTTTATAATGTATTTTGCTGCTTATGGGCATTTGGGCTGTTTCCAGTTTGGTGCTATTATGAGTAATGCTGTTATAAATTTCTTTTAAGTGTATTTTGAGTCACAAATGTTTGTACTTCTGGAAGAAATGTGTAAATACCTGAGAATAGAGTGGATTGCATAGACTACACATATGTTAAGCTTTAGGATAATAGATATTGCCATAAGTTGTCCTTATAACTAAGTCACTAAAGTGATTATATCCACTAGTAGTATATGAAAATTTCAGTTACTCTACATTCTCTACAATACTTGGGAGCCTCAGTGTATAAATTTTAGTCATTCTAAATGCATAGTTTATTTTTTAAACTGTCAGTAAATTGAAAGCCCACAATTAAGAATTTTGTTGAAACTTCCCTTGAAATTAGCAACCTCATTTTGAGAAATGCCAGTATTGGTGAATAACTATTCTCCCCACACAGATAAGTGCTAAATATTATTATTTATTTACTCAACTGATAAACTTGTTTTTGTTATTTTTAATCATTTGGTTTGGAATCAACAAGATGTCTCTTATATTGTATATTGCTAGAAATTAAGGATTATGTCTGTTTGAACTTGCTTTATACAGAGCAAAGTTTAAAGGTACATAACCCATAAATTACTTAATACATGTCTTTAAAGAACATTGTAGGTTGGCTAGTATTTAGCCTAGAACTTTCTAGCTCCAATTTAAAATGAAGGAACTCCAGCAAAAATATGTGGGAATATTTTGACATCTGTGTGCATGTACATAATAGGAAATGAGTCATTTTAGTGTCAACTGAAAAAAAAAACCACATTGTAGGTGCATACAACTATTTTTCAAAATTATAATTTTCTATACACTGAAACCTGATAGCAGGTGAGAGACAGGTGGCTGTCTGTCCATGCACGGACTGTAATTGGAGAAAGCTTTGAGTAGTGTGCCTGTCCTCCGACATCATTGTCACTATATGTCATTTTACTAGTATGACGTTATCTTTTTAAGTGTTTTAGGAGTCTGCAGTATCCAGTTAATTATGTTTTTAACTTAGGTAGCCATGCTGAAGAATCAAGGCCATTGTAGAAGGCTCCGGTGATCTAAAAAAATTAGGCTTTTATTAGACGGCAAATTTGTTCAACCATGTGATTTGTACGTTAATTTTTCTCCTTATAACTAAAAAATGTCTTACAAAATAAAAGGTAAATATTGCCTCAAAAAATTGTGGATACCTGTATAAAGTATCTGCCCTCAATCCTTAGAAGCGAATACCTGCTTTATCAATTAATGCCTTATCAGAGATTTGTAGAATTAGCTACAGAGTAAATCATTAAGACGTGGTGGTTGA
This sequence comes from Cacajao melanocephalus, assembly GCA_963573385.1. Taxonomy (NCBI): domain Eukaryota; kingdom Metazoa; phylum Chordata; class Mammalia; order Primates; family Pitheciidae; genus Cacajao; species Cacajao melanocephalus. The sequence continues at coordinate 28,689 of CAUYLG010000092.1, read as the reverse complement.
AAGAAAGAAAACCAAAGATTATAGTGGAGAACTGCCTGGAGGGAAAAAAGATCTGCTCATAAATTACAGAAAACAAAAATTTTAAAAATAATTAATTTTTCACAATTTTTCCAAAGCCTGGCTCTGCTCATTTCAGGATGAGCACAAACCACATGGCTTCTATCTGCAGTCACTTTGAGATCAATGGTCTGGTAACAGCTGTTGATTTCCAGTATCAAATTCGTAGAAGCACATAGTGAGTGAAAGAGAAAGCATCTTGGCAATCTTGCAGTTTTTGTTCTTTCATCCAAATGGGAGAACTGGAGCTCAGCAAAGAGTCAAGAACAACCACAGTGTCACATGAGAAGTTTTTCATCCTCCATTTCCATCGTTTTCTCCAAACACTCTCTCCCCTGCCCTAACTGCAACAGTTGCTGTTGGTGTTTTCCATTATCAGAAAACTCAGAATTCTCTCTGTCATGGGCCACTGTGTTTTTCAATGTTTGTGTCCTTGTTTATGCAGTCTCTCCACTTACAGGCAACAGTGTCAGGCAGTGAGGAACAGCTAAAATGTTCCTGCTGCCATCTGGGAATCACTTTCTCGTGGGGGTCACTCATATAAACGGAGAACACTTGCTCTAAAGTACAATGTAATCAATTCATGAAAGTTATGAAACAAAACATGCTGTAGCTCCCCTTTAATGCCTGTTGGAATTACAGAAATTCCATTGAAATGCATTGAAATGATATCAAATATTTTAATAGACAATTCCATAATATACCCTGATTTTAAAAGATGAACTCAGACCAGAAATTTTGAGTGATTTTTGAAAGGTAAGGGGCAGATAGAATCGCCTTGCTGGAGAAGTCAGAAGAGGGACAACTGCAAAATAAAGGCTGTAGCAGGAGCATGTGCCACATCATCACAGCAGTTTTCTGTTTTTTAAATTTTGACCTCTGAACTTTTTATTGGCCTCCTGCTCCCCAAAGGGTACACCATGCTTCTGCTGGCTTAATGTCTCAGAACTTTGGTGCCATTGGTCTCAGACACCACTTTGGTGTCCACTATCCAGCAGGTGGTGGTCTTTTGGATGGTTTGCTTGGAGTTGCTGCTGTCCAGGGCATCGCCAAGATTGAAGTCCTTGACATCTTCCCACAGGTGGTGGTAGGTGGTGATCTCAGCCTCCAGCTTGACCTTGATGTTCAGCAGGGCCTCATACTCCTGGGCCTGGTGCTGTCCCTCTGCTTGGGTCTGTGTCAGCTCTGACTCTGGGTGCAGCAGGATCCCGTTGAGCTGCTCCATCTGCAGGGCGTAGTGGGCCTCCACCTCCCTCAGGCTGTTCTCCAAGCTGGTCTTCATATTTCTCATGGAGTCCAGGTTGATCTTCACGGACTGGACTGTATGTCTCAGCTCCGTGAGTGTCATCTCAGCAACTCCAACCTCGGCGGACTGTGTGGTGACCACTGTGGTGCTCTCCTCAATCTGCTGAGACCAGTACTTGTCCAGCTCCTCTCAGTTCTTTCGAGCCAGCTCGTCATATTGGGCCCAGACATCTGCCATAATCTTGGCAAGGTTCTGAGATTTGGGGTCAACCCAGAGCTGGCAATCTGGGCTTGTAGGCCTTTTACTTCATCTTTGTGGTTCTTCTTCATGAAGAGCAGCTCCTCCTTGAGAACCTCCATCTCTGTCTCCAGCTGCAGCCAAGTGACATTGGTATCATCAATGACCTTTTGGAACCCATGGATGTCGCCCTCCACAGACTGGCCCATGGCCAGCTCTGTCTCATACTTGACTCTAAAGTCATCAGCAGCAAGACAGGCATTGTCGATCTACAGAACGATATGGGCATTGTCCACAGTATTTACAAAGATCTGAGCCCTCAGGTCCTTGATGGTCTTGAAGTAATGGTTCCAGTCTCTGACTTGCGGTCCCTTCTTCTCCACTTGCTCCTGGATTTTGCTCTCTAGCTTCTGGTTCTCAGTCTCCAGGCTCATCACTCTGTCTAGGTAGGAGGCCAGGCAGTCGTTCAGGTGTTGCATGGTCTCCTTCTTGTTCTGGATGCCTCCCATTCCTGCCAGACCCCCAGCCATCCTTGCAGCCAGGCCCCTGGGCCCCATGCCGCCCCAGAAGCTGGTGGAGTGAAACACGGAGATCTGGAAACCAAAGCCCCAGGTGCCTGCCTAGACACTGGCCGTGCTGTCGACCACTGGGCACATTGCTGACCAGCTGGGCGCCTGGACAGAGCTCAGGGGCTGGTAGTTGGTGGAGAAGGTGGAACGAGCGGTGAAGCTCATGCTGTCCAGGGAGAAAAGCAAGAGGACAGGACTCAGGTGTTGCCAACAACCCATCATAGCAGTTTTCTAAGGAAGCTACAGTGAAACATCAAGCTCAGATCAAACAAAGCAAGAGCTAAAAGGGCCCCTGGACCAGGTATCAGAGCAATAAATTAAAGACTTTATTTGAAGAATCTGGGCCCCACCCCCTATCCTCAATAAGCAGCTGTTGACCCCAGCAGTGTTTACTCCAGAATGAAGCCTAGAGGGGTGTTTGTTATGCAGTGAGTTTTCCTAGGAGAGTCCCTTGTAGGAGGCTGGGGCTGAAGATAAAGAAAAGCAGATCCTGAGCCAACTAGGGACCTTCACATCCACATGAAGGTGTGAGAAAGGAAGGAGAATCACTGATTCCCTTTGTCTGCAGGACACATTTGAGAGAAAGGCACTCTGAAGCAGGAGTTCAGACACAGGATGCTCCCAGGGTGGACAGTATACAAGGTAATATACAATACACAGAAGGGATGGGGATCCCCAAGACCCTAAATAAAAGTCATTTGTACATCGTGGAGGTTTCTCAGCCTGGCTTCCTCTCAAACATCCAAGGCAAGTTTCTATATTCAGAACTTATATTCAGTGACAATAAAAGAGGCTCTCATTTGATCTGATGAAAAACAATACAAACATTATCTAACAATTCTGTTTGATAAAGATAATTATAAATATAGATAGCAACCCCAAACCATAAACTTACTGAAGAAATTTAGGATAAAAGCAATTCATTCAAAATATTTAAAAGATCCAAAGAGTTTCTGAGTAGCATGAATAGAAAAAACACCATCCATATTTAAACACACCCTAATATAATTTCAGAATACCAAGGATAAATATGAAATCCAAAAAGTTTTTCAAGAGAAAAAATATCAGATTGCTAATGATAGAGTTCCCATGTTGAAAGTGAAGAAATAATATTGAAGTTGTGAAAAAAAATATTAACCTAGAGTTCTTTTATGCTTGCTTTCATAATTTAATTTTTTAAAATTTTCATGGGTACACAGTAGGTGTATGTATTTATCAGGTACATAAGATATTTTGATAAGGCGTGCAATGCATAATAATCACCTAGGAGTAAGTGGGGTATCCATCATCTCAAACATTTATCCTTCCTTTGTATTAGAAACAATCCAATTATAACTTTTAGTTTTTTTAAATGTATATGACTTGTTGACTGTAGCCACCCCGGTATGCTATCAAATACTATATCTTATTTACTCTATATATTTTTGAACCCACTAACCAGCCCTGCTCCCTCTCTCCACAACTACACTTCGCAGCTTCTTGTAACCATCATTCTGCTCTCTATTGCCATTAAGTTCAATTGTTTTAATTTTTAGCTCACACAAATAATGGAGAACATACAAAGTTTGTCTTTCTGTGCTTGGCTTATTCACTTAATTAACATAATGACTTCCAGTTCCATCCATGCTGTTGCAAATAACAAAATTTCATTGTTTTTCATTGCTGAATGGTACTCCAAAAAATATGTACCACATTTTCTTTATCCATTGGCTTATTGATGGACACTTAAGATTACTTCTAAATCTTGACTATTATGAATAGTACTACAATAAACATGAGAGAGCAGATATCTGTTCAATTTACTGATTTCCTTTCTTTTGGGTATACCCTAAGCAGTGGAATTACTGGATCATATGGTAGCTCTATTTTTTAGTTTTTTGAGGAACCTGCATACTATTCTCCATAATGGCTGTACTAATTTACATTCCCACCAATGAGATACAATGGTCCCTTTTTCCTCTACATCCTCAGGAGGATTTGTTATTGTCTGTCTTTTGGAAAAAAAACCATTTTAACTGTGTGACATGCCATCTCATTGTTGTTTATTTCATTTCATTTCATTTATTTATTTATTGAGACAAAGTCTTGCCCTGTTGCCCAGGCTGAAGTGCAGTGGTGCAATCTCAGCTCACTACAACATCCACCTCCCAGGTTCAAGAGATTCTCCCGCCTAGCTTCCCGAGTTGCTGGGATTACAAGTGCCCGCAACCATGCCTGGCTAATTTTGGTATTTTTAGTGGAGACAGCATTTCACCATGTTGGACAGGCTGGCCTCAAACCCCTGACTTCAGGTGATCCACCCACCTCGGCCTCCCAAAGTGCTGGGATTATAGGCATGAGCCACCACACCCAGCCCAACATCTCATTGTAGTTTAGTATGCACATCTCTGATGATCAATGATGTTGAGTGCTTTTTCATATACCTGTTTGCCATTTATATATCTTCTTTTGAGAAATCTGTACTCAGCTCATTTGTCCACTTTTAAATTGGATTATTAGTTTTTTTTCCTGTAGAGTTGTCTGAGCTCCCTATACATTTTGGTTATTAATCCCTTGTCATAAGAATAGTTTGCAAATATATTCTGCCATTTTGTGGGTTACCTTTTTACTTTGTTGATTGTTTCCTTTGCTATGCAGAATATTTTTAACTCGATGTGATCCCATTTGTCCATTTTTGCTTTAGTTGCCTGTGCTTGTCAGATATTACTCAAGAAATCTTTGTCCACTCCAATGTCCTGAAAGATGTCTTCAATGTTTTCTTTTAATGGTTTCATAGTTTGGGTGCTTGATTTAAGTCTTTAATTCATTTTTATTTGATTTTTGTATGTGGCAAGAGACAGGGGTCTAGTTTTTTTCTTCTGCATGTGAGTATTCCATTTTTCTGGCCCCATTTATTGAAGAAACTGTCTTTTCCTCAATGTATGCTCTTGGCACCTTTGTTGAAAATGAGTTCACTGTAGATGTGTAGATCTGGGTTCTCAATTTGGTTCCATTGGTCTGTGTCTAGTTTATGCCAGTACCATCCATGCTGTTTTGGTTACTACAGCTTTAAAGTATAATTTGAAGAAGTCAGGTAATGTGATCCCTTCAGTTTTGCTTTTTTTTTTTTTTCCCTCAGGATGGCTTTGGCTATTCTAGGTCTTTGGTGATTTCATATAAATATTGGGATAGTTTTTCTATTTCCATAAAGAATATCATTGGTATTTAGATAGAAATTGCACTGAATCTGTAGATTGCTTTAGGGAGTATGGACATTTTAACAATACTGATTCTTCCAATCCATGAACATGAAATAATTTTGCATTATTTCGTGCCCTCTTTACTTTAATTCATTAGTGTTTTATAGTTTTTATTGTAAATATTTCACTTATTTAAGTTTATTCCCAGGTATTTTATTTGTAGCTATTTTAATAGTAATTATTTTTTAATTTCTTTTTCAGATTGTTTACTGTTGGCATATAGAAACACTACTAATTTTTATATGTTAATTTTGTGTTCTGCAGGCTTTCTGAAGTGGAGTCTTTAGATTTTTACAAATATAAGATCATGTCATCTGTTAATAAGAATAATTTGATTTCCTCTTTTCAATTTGGAGGCACTTTATTTTTTTTCTTGTCTGATTTCTCTAGCTTGTACCTCCAGTACTATGTTGGATAACAGTGGTGAAGGTGGGCATCATGGTCATGTTCCAAATCTTAGAGGAAAGCCTTTCAGTTTTTCTCCATTTAGTATGATACTAGCTGTGAGTATGTCATATATAGCTTTTATTGCACTGAGGTATGTGTCTTCTATACCCAATTTTTTGAGTGTTTTTTTTTTATCATAAAAGGATGTTGCATTTTATCAAATGTATTTTCAGCATAAATTGCATTAATCTTATGGCTTTTGTCCATTATTCTGCTTATATGACATATCATATCAATGATTTCTATATATTGACATCCTTGTGTCCCTGGGAAAAATCTCAGTTGGTCATGATGAATGATCTCTTTAATGTGTTATTAAATTCAGTTGTGCTTGTATTTTGTTAAGGATTTTTGCATCAATGCTCAGGGGTATTGACCTGTGATTTTCTTTATTTGATGTGTCTGTCTAGTTTTGATTTCAGGGTAATAATTCTTGCCTCATAAAATGAGTTTGGAAGTATTTCCTTCTCTATCTTTCAGAACAGTTTAAGTAGCATTGATATTAGTCCTTCTTTAATTGTTTGGTAAAATTTAGCAGTGAAGCTATGCAAAGGATCAGTAGTGGGGAGGGTGACTGGCTTTTCCTTCCTGGGAGACTTTTTATTACAGCATTAATCTTGTTACTTATTATTGTTTTTTTCACATTTTGAACTTCTTCAATCTTGGTATGTTGTATGTGTTTAGGAATTTATCTATTTTTTTTCTAGATTTTCCAATTAATTGGCATATCGTTGCTTGTAGTGATCTCTAATGATCCTTTGTTTTCCATGGTGTTTATTGTGATGCCTCCTTTTTTGTCTCTGATTTTATTTGAGTCTTCTCTCTTTTTTTGTTAGTAAGTCTGGCTAAGTGTGTTGGTTTTATCTTTTCAAAAAACAAAATTTTTGCTTTATTAATCTTTTATATTTTTGTTTCAAATTCATTTATTTATTTCTGCTCTGATTTTTTTTTTCTTGTACTAATTTTGAGTTTGGTTTGCTCTTGATTTTCTACTTCCTTAAGAAGCATTGTAAGGTTGATCATGTGAAGATTTTCTACTTTGTTGATGTAGGTGCTTATTGCTACAAACTTTCCTCTTAATACTGCTTTTCCTGTATCCCATAGGTTTTGGTACATTGTGTTTCCATTTTCATTTGTTTCAAGAAATTCTTCAACTTCCTTCTTAATTTCTTCACTGACCCACTGGTCATTGAGGAGCATATTATTTAATTTCCATGTGTTTGTAAAGTCCCAAAGTTTCTGTTGTTATCAATTTCTAGTTTCACTCCATTGTGATCAGAGAAAATACTTGATATTATTCCAGTTTTTAAAAAATTTATTAGACTTGCTTTGTGACCTAACATGTGGTCTGATCTTGAGAATGATTCAGGTGCTAAGGAGAAGAATATATATTCTGTAGTTGTTGGATGAAATATTTTGTAAATATCTTTTAGGGCCATTTGGTCCATATAATGCAGATTAAGTCCAAAGTTTCTTAGTTGATTTTCTGTTTAGATGATCTGTCCAGTGCTACAGTGGGATGTTGAAGTCTCCAGCTATTATTGTATTAGCATCCATCTCTCTCTTCAACTCTAATAATATTTGCTTTACATATCTGGGTACTCCAGGGTTGGGTTAATATGTTTATAGTTGTTATATCCTCTTGCTAAAATGGACCCCGTTTTCATTATAAAATGACCTTTTTGTCCTTTTTATAGTTCTTGTTTTGAAATCTATTTTGTCTAATATAAGTATATCTACTCCTGTTCTGTTTTTGTTTCCATTTGCATGGAATGTATTTTCCCATCCCTTTATTTTCTATGTATATGTATTTTTCATAGGTAAAATGTGTTTCCCATAGGGAACAGATAATTGGATCTTGTTTTTTTATCCTTTCAGCAACTCTGTGTCTTTTGATTGGAGAGTTTAGTCCATTTACATTCAATGTTATTATTGATCAATAAGGACTCACTACCGCCATTTTGTTATTTGTTTTCTGATTGTTTTGTGGTCTTTTCCTTCTTTCCTTTCTTCCTTTTGTGAAGGCAATTTTCTCTGCTTTCTCTCTTGCTTCCCTACTGCTTTTTAACTATCTGTTGTTTCTATTTATGTTTTATCATACTTTTTATTCTTCCAGCTTTGTTGTTATTATTTTTGATAGGTTTATTGTTTAGTCTTTCTACTCAATATATGAATAGTTTACACACAGCAATTGCAGTATCATAATACTCTGTTTTTTTGTGTACTATTACCAGTGAGTTTTGTACCTTCAGACAATTTCTTACTGCTATTAATGTCTTTTTCTTTCATATTGGATAACTCCCTTTAGCATTTCTTGTAGGACAGGACTGGTGTTGATGAAATCCTTCAGTTTTTGTTTGTCTGGGAAAGTGTTTATTTCTCCTTCATGTTTGAAAGACATTTTCTCTGGATATACTATTCTAAGATAAACACATTTTTTCTTTTAGATTTTTATATATGTCATACCACTCTCTCCTGGCCTGTACACCTGTACGATTTCCACTGAGAAGTCTACTGCCAGGTATATTGAAAATTCATTGTTTGTTATTTGTTGTTGTTGCTGCTTCCCCTCTTTCTACTTTTGGAATCCTTTCTTCATCCTTGATCTTTGGGAGTTTGATTATTAAACGTCTTGAGGTAGTCTTATTTAAGTTAAATCTGCTTGGTGTTTCATAACCTGCTTGTACTGAAATCTTGATATCTTTCTCTAGGTTTGGGAAGTTCTCTGCTATTTCTTTGAATAAACTTTCTACCCCATCTCTCTCTGTACCTTGCCTTATAGCCAATAACTCTTAGATTTACCATTTTGAAGGGATTTTCTGGATCTTGTAGGCATGCTTCATTGTTTTTTATTCTTTTTCTTTTGTCCCTTCTGATTGTGTGTTTTCAAATAGCCTGTCTTCAAGCTCATCAATTTTTTATTCTGCCTGATCAATTCTGCTATTGAGACTCTGATGCGTTCTTCATTATGTCCATTGTATTTTTCAAATACAGAATTTCTGTTTGGTTCTGTTTAATTATTCTAATCTCTTTGTTAAATTTATCTGATAAGATTATGAATTCCTTCACTGTGTAACCTTGAATTTCACTGAAGTTGCTCAAAATAGCTATTTTGAATTCTGTCTTGAAAGGTGGCATATCACATATCTCTGTGTCTCCAAGATTGGTCCATAGTGCCTTGTGCCTTATTATTTTTTTTTTCTTTTGAGGTCATGTTTTCCTGAATAGTCTTGATATATGTTGTTGTTTACTGGTGTCTGGGCATTGAAGAATTAAGTATTTATTGTAGTCTTTGAAGTCTGTGCTTATTTGTACCCATCCTTCTTGAGAAAGCTTTCAGGATATTTGAAGGGACCTGCATGTTGTGATCTAAGATATTGGTCATTACAGCCGTATCTGCATTAGGGGGTACTCTAAGCCCAGTAATGCTGTGAATTTTCCACACTCATAGAGGTGGCACCTTGGTGGTCTTGGATAAAATCTTGAAGAATTCTCTGAATTACCAGGCAGAGGCACCTCTTCTCTTACATTTCCCCAGAGTCTTTCTCTCTGTACTTGGTTGTGCAAGGCCAGCACAGCCCTGGGTCCCTGGGTCTTGCTCAAGGTCCATATAACCACTGCTTGGCTATCACCTGTGTTTGCTCAAGGGCCTAGGTCTCTACAATCATCAGGTGGCAAAGCCAGCCAAGCTTATGCCTTTTCCTTCAGGGTGGCAATTTCTCCCTGGCCATGGGTGGGTCCAGAAATGCTGTCCATTAGCCAGGGCCTGGAGTTAGGAATCTTGGGAATCTACCTGGTGTTCTATTCTGCTAAAAATGAGCTGGCAGTCATGCCACAAGACAAAGTCCTTCCTACTCTTTTCTCTCCTTTCCATAAGCAGAGGGGCCTCCTCCTGTGGCCACCACTGCCCCACTTCATGGAGAGTACTACTAGCTACCACTGATGTTCACTCAAGGCTCAAGGGCTGTTCAGTCAGCTTGTGGTGAATGCTGCCAGGCCTGGGCTTTCCCTTCAGGCCAGTGGGCTCCCCTCTGTTGCAGGACAGGTCCAGAAAATGCTATCCAGGAGCCAAGGCCTGGAATCAGGATCCCAAAGGGCCCACCTGGTGTTCTGTTCTAGCCTATTGTGACCAAGCTGTTTCTCCTTTACTCTTCTGTTTCCATTTCTCAAGCAGAATGAGTCTCTCACCACAGCCACCACGGCTGGGAATGTGCTAGTCACGCCTAAAGCCAGCACGTCTCTGAGTCACACCCAAGGCCCACAGCGAGTACTGCCTATCACTGCTGATTATTCAGACCCAAGGGCTCTTTAATCAGCAGTTGGCAAATCCTGCCAGGACTGGGTCCTTTCTTTTAAGGCAGCAGGTTTCCTTCTCATCGAGGGTGTGTCTAGAAATGTTGTCCAGTAGCTAGGTCCTGGAATGGGGGCCTCAGGACTCTGCCTGTGGCCCTATTCTACTGTGGCTGAGCTGGTATGCAAGTTACAAGACAAAGTCCTCTTTACTCCTCCCTCTATTCTCCTCAAGCAGAAGGAAGGAATCTCTGTTGTTGCTACAAGCTGTGCTGTCTGGGGTTGGGGGTTGGCACAAACACTCCCTTGGCCACCCTAGCTGGTATCTCACTGGGTCGTGTTCCATGCAAGTTTCTGACTCCACACTTAGCACAACACCAGACCTTGTCAAGGAATTGTAGTCCTTATGGCATAGATTGCCTTTCAGGTTTATTTAGGGCCCCAGAGTACTGTAGGCCATGGTCTGGAGGCTTGGTAGAACTCAGATTCTGACTGCTGGGATGGATGATTCCTTTCTGTCTAGGGCTCATATAAATGATCCGTCTGTGAGTGCCAGCTGCGTTCTGCCTGATGCTTTTTATGTGACAGGGCAGCACTGAGTTCCAATGCAGTTCCACAATCACTTTATTCTCTCTTCCTCAAGTGCACAGATTCTCTCTCTGCACCGCATAGCCACTTTTGGGGGATGGAAAACGGATGGTGTCTGCAATTCAAGAGTGTCTTTACTACCTCCTTCAGTACCTCTTTCAGTGGTATAAACTTAAAACCAGGTACTGTGCTTGCTCACGTGACTTTCGGTTCTCATGAAGGATTTTTGTGTGAATAGTAATTTAATTTGGTGTTTCTGCCAGGAGGACAATTGGTGGAGACTTCTATTTGGCTATCATTCTCTGTCTCCTCCCTCAACCTGGAATTCTTTACTCAGCCAAATTCACTAATGTGGGAGGGGAAGGAAAGTCATTTGTAGATATGGGAAGTCTTAGAAAGTTTAATACCTATGAATCATTTCTATAAAGCTTACTAAATAATATACTTCAGTAAGTCAGAGAACGAATCCAAGACAAAAATGTGTGATGTAGGAAAAATGGCAAATAAAAGATGATTTCACTGTGGCAGATGAGTGAAGCCTGTGGAAAAGGTCATGCTGAGCATCTTGTTTTTTTTGGAGGTGTATGTGGATGCGGACAATAAATGTGTATTCATCACTTATATAAATTATTAATGTAATTACTTTTTAATAGGACAAAAAACCCAATGTATCAACAAAGTCCAGAGGATGGAGTAACAGAGTGCTTGGAGGACATTTTAGAAGAGGGGGCATTTGAACTTGGTCCTAAAAGTAGAGATGTTTGCTAAGTAGCAAAGGCAGGGTGGAAGGATGTTCTGAGTAAAGTGACCACATGTACGAAGTGAAAGGGCTGGAGATACTCAAGACAGAGTAAGTTCAGTGGCAAGTATGGAGTACATGGCCTAAGGTGCGCCTAGCGCCTAGAAGATAAGGTTTTAATTTCTATATTCTATAGAGTGCCAGATGATGAGCTAAATTGATTTTCTTATCATACTTTCTTAATTACCTACCTCTATCTTCCATTTTGTTCCATGACTCATTATTTGTACTAGAAAATAAGGCTTAGCACATTACAACCTGCTAGAAATTTCATGTTCTTTCTGAATTAAGAATTATCTATTTGCTTCCAAACTCATTATGCATATATTACACAAGCAGTATAATGAGTCATATGTTACACTTTTTAAAACTAGGTCATTAGGAAATCATAAGAAAAGATGTATAACAGTTCAAATTCTCAAGAAGCAGAAACTATGAGATGACACCAGTGATCCCCAAAACAGGTTGCTGTGGCATAAATATACTCAGTAAGCAACTTTGACTCATAGTCCAGACCAGACCCACCCCAGGCCACCGTGACTAAGACACAGAGGCAAATGCTTTCAGACATTCGGTACAGGTTTCATGTTCTTACCAAGACATTCGCTTTTGCTGAAAGTGACTCATCCTAATCAGGAAATTCTTTTATTTTTAATGTTCCACTATTTGTAGATATGAATAAGCCTACATTCTGCATGGAAACATAGGCAAGCACTCAAGAACAGATCCTTTTCAGAGTTTACTCAGAGCCAGAAGATTGCTAAACTGCAGCAACATAAGGCCAAAGCTTGAAATCATTTTTTATAAAGAACTTATTTTTGTTTAAATAGATGTTAGAACTCAGAGAACATATACAAAGTACTGAATGTGTATACACTATTTACATGACAGATAGGGAGGTAAGCAGAAGAAGCAAGACAGGAGAGAGCTGTTTGTCAAGTTTTATAGTGATAATAAAAAAGGCAAAACGACGATTGTTTAAGTGCCAACTGAGAGCTGATCATTTGTTGAAGTTTAAAGACAGGAGAAAAGGGACTTTTGGCAAAGTAGATCTTTCTCTAACACCCTTAGTACAAAAAACAATTGGCTGGCTTTTGCAGAGATGTTCTAATCAAATACATTTCTTGAAAAAGAAAAAGCATACTCAGTATGGATACAGCATGTAATGTATGGCCCCACTGACATCTATATTCTATGAAACTTTCAAATTATATTTATATTTAATTTAAATTTACAACCGTGTTTTCTTTTTAAAAATATTTTGAAAAGGTTGTCTAATCAATTACTGTTAGCACCAACTTTTTATTTCTGGGGATTGATTAATTAGTTTGTGAGTTACACAGCCATTTGATGACTTGTTTTTTCCCTGAATCTTGCCTTTTAAACATTATGTTAAATAGTAGCATTTTACTAAGATTGAGGGATAAGAGTTGAAATTTAAATCAGTCACTTATGCTACCTTGGAGTATTTATAAGGCTTTATATATGTGTGGGTAGAGAGCTTTAGGTAAAAAAAAAAATTAGGTAAAAAAAAAAAAAACATTAAGGAAAGAGAAGTGGAACCAATATCTAGAGTTGATTTAAATCATGTATGTGCTGTTTGTCACTCTTTCCTACAGAAATCCAAAAGATGGTTATAAATATTAATTAAAATAACATACAGAAGATTATACTCTGAGAATATTTATTACTTGATATTTACATAAAGTATATTTGCAGGTGCAATACAAAGTATACAAGTTGGATTACATAAAGTATATTTGCAGGTGCAAATGAGTTGAACAGAAGATGCTGTTAAAACATTTCACAGAAGAACCAGAAATTCAATGGAAGTATCTTAACTGCATTTTAATATTATCACAGAATGTAGATTCTAGTCTTGTCACAAACTGTAAGTGGAAAAGACTGTGGTCTTACTCCCTTGCACACAGATTTGGTATCCACTCTGAGATTGGATTCTTCTAGAATTAAGATGAATGTGAAGCATCTCCATGTCAACCTTATATACAGTGGGTCCTTCCTGGAATTGAGGAACTAAGATTTTCCAATTGTTCTGTGTGGTTTTCAGAAACAATTTGAGATTGTTCAAGTGTGAAGGGGTGAAATGGGAAATGGACCAAAACACCAGAAGACAGTCATTTTGGGTTGCAAGACACCCTTTATCTGAGAACTATAAATCAGAAATCTCCCTGGTTTCCAGAGAAAGTGAGAGTAGTTAGGCAGCAGTAGCTGCCTCAAGTACATGATTTTCCACTCGCTATACCTGAACATCTTTTAAAAGGTTATACGTATTTTAAAGTGCTTCACCATTATCATGAGTTCTGCCTTTCCTGACTTCGATCATTTGTAATGTCTCTCAGTAAAGACAGTACCCAGAATGCTTTTCCTGATACCTGCAAAATAAATGAAAGGAGTCCACTAAAATTTTGATGACTGTCAAGATTGTGTCAGAAATCAATCATATAGGATTACAAGGCACTGACTTAAGGAACTCTTAAAACCCTGCTTTGAAAAATTATGAATCTAAAATCTTGGGGTAATTTAAATCAATTTCTCCTGATGAAATGTTTTGAAGAACTAAACTGGAGATAGTACATTGGCCTGGGAGTTATTTGTTTCCTATTCCTTGTATTTAGAATGTTTTCTCTGTTCAACGTTCCCCTTTGAAAGACATCTAAAAAGATACAACTGGGCAAGACTTTGAGAGAATTTGTTCTTTCAAGTCTTTCCTGATTGATAACTATTGCTAGAATATAGTTCATGCTTTGCCTGCATCAGTGATAGCAGTGATAGTGCATAATACTGTTTACATTTTGAACGTTTCCTCTGAGTAGAAGATGTGAAGTTAGTTCAAATTTAAGAAGCTTCATCTCTGACCATGTTTATTCTCTCTCTTTCTCTCTCAGACAACACATTTATTTATTCTGTTTTAACTATGTAAACAAAAAAATATATGTTGCACTTGTTATCCATAGCTTAAGGAAAGAATTAACAAAGATAAACCAAGAAAATAATAGTTATTTAACAGGAAACTATAAGAAAACATTCCCCAGATCCCTTCTAAAGTATTATTGTAGTTCCTTTCCATAGTATCATATATGTCAAATACAATCCATACTGAAAGGCCCTCTGTGTACCTGTAATATTGCTCTTATAGATAAATCTAAGAATGTTAGGAACAGTGGTCTTTTGTATTAAGTAAGGGAGGTAAATCCAATATGTTTTTGGAAATAATAATCTCATCCAAAGTAGCTTGTCCTTCATTAGAAGACAAAGCATATTTTTTTGAAAAAGTACTCTATTTTAATTTCTATGATTTAAGAGAAGGTGTGAAAAATCTTTTTCTGCATCAAAATGCAAAAGAACTTTAAAAATATTATTTAAAAATTGTCTTTGTTATTCTGGCAGTTAATTTGTTATTTAAAAATTCAAATGTGCTCATTGTATAACATAGAAAATCATAAAGAGACAAGATATGACCTGTAAACCCACCATCCAGAGACAGCCTCATTAACATCTCAGAATATGTTCTTCCCAACATTTTTCACACATCACACACAAAAGTATAAGTGTATATGTATATGTCAGTGTGTGTTTAATGCATGAGCATATGTGTGTGTATATATGGATACAAATCTACCATAAAATTATACTAGATACAGCTATACTATTTAAACATTATATAAAATTTCTGAAAATTATTTGGAAACCCTACCAACAGCAGGGTTCTAGAAGTTACTGCTGAATCCAAACTAAATAAAATCTTTTTATAACATTATTTTCTTCCATCATATTATCAAACTTTTTTAAATGTGAAGAATTTTACAAATGAATTATTTATTTATTTATATTGTTGAGTAAGAGAAGCATACCTATAATCTCCCACAAAGGCTACTGGCCTGTTTAGGAATCCTGAGTAATCCTCCTCACCTTTATATAAATTTTATCTATATCAATCTATATCTACCTATTCCTCTCTCTCCTCTGTCTCTTGAGTGTTTTAAACCTCTCTCCCCACTGGCTACCTCCTTGCAGCCCAGGAAATATATATTCAAGTCTGATTCATCTGTAAAACAAATCTAAAAAGCTCTACTGCACTCTTACTCTTGAGCTGTACTGTAAGGCCCCATGTTAAAAGAAGACTTTCTTTTAACTGCCAAGGTGTTTTTTTTTTAAGAACTAGCCTAAATTATGGGCCACACACAGTGGCTCATGCCTGTAATCCCAGCACGTTGGAACATGGAGGTGGGCAGATCACTTGAGGCCAGGAGTTCAAGAGCATCCTGGGCAACATAGCGAGATCCCATCTCTACTAAAATATAAAAATTAGCCGGCCTTGGGGGCACATACCTGTAATCCCAGCTACCTGGCAGGCTGAGGCATGTGAACCACTTGAACCCAGGAGGCGGAGGTTGCAGTGAGCAAAGATTGCGCCATTGCACTCCAGCCTGGGCAACAGAATAAGAATCTATCTCAAAAAAAAAAAAAAAAAAACTGAATTTTTTTTCACCTACCTATTTCCAATCTTTTCTTCAATGTTAACTACTAAAATTCAATGGATAATTTTTAGATTTTCATAATTACATCCTCTGTAGTTTTGACATGCTGATCCCATGTTTCCTAAAGAAACTCTCTTCATCTTTATTTCCATATTATTATTCTTTCCTGGTCTTCTTACTCCTCTTATTTTTGTTTGTTTCCGTTTTGTCCTCTCCTTTCCCCCTTAACATTTGGGTTTATCAAAATTATATATGTATATATTTTCACTGTGTTGAAATGATATATATATATAGTTTCACTGTGTTGGCCAGGCTGGTCTTGAACTCCTGACATCGTGATCCACCCACCTTGGCCTCCTAAAGTGCTAGGATTACAGGTGTGAGCCACTGCAACTGGCCAGGTTTATGAAAATTCTATACTTTATCTTTGCATCCCACAAACTGCTTGGATTAATGTATCTATCCCTATGTCTTCCAGGGCTTAATTTGACAATGACTCATATATTATGTATATATCTTCAAGACAGACCACTCTTCTGTATTATAAAATAGCAAACTGTAAGAATAACACTAATGATTTTAAAAGTGTCCAATAGGACACTTCAAAAAGTGTGGTGGCTCATGCCTGTAATCCCAGCACTTTAGGAAATCGGCAACCATTTTTCATGTCCACAGTTTCTGTAGGTCAAGAATCCAGATAAGGTATGAAAACGACTTGTCTCTGCCCCACTATGTTGAGAACTTCAGTTGGAACTCTTACAACTAAAGCTGACTCACATGACTGGGGAATGGAATTACCTGGAGGCTTCTTCATTCACATGTCTCATGGGGTGGCTGTGATGACTCAAAGTCTGGGCTCCGCTGGGGCTGTTAACAGGAAGCGGCATGTGACCACTTGTATTAGTCTGTTCTCATGCCGCTAATAAAGACATACCTGAGACTGGGTGGTTTATAAGAAAGAGGTTTAATGGACTCATAGTTCCGCATGGCTAGGGAGGCCTCATAATCATGGTGGAAGACAAAGAAAGAACAAAGGGATGTCTTACATGGCGGCAGGCAAGGGGGCTTGTGCAGGCACTGCCATTTGTAAAACCATCAGATATTATGAGACTTATTCACTACCAGAGAACTGTATTGGGGAATGATTCAATTATCTCCCACCCTTAACATGTGGGGATTATTACAATTTAAGGTGAGAATTGGGTGGGGACACAGCCAAACAATATTACCTCTGCTTGTGACTTAGGCTTTTCACTGCATGCCTCCTGGGTTCTGAAAGTGTCTCATGACAGAACATTTGGAGAGTAGGCAGACAGAGAAATGCCGGAGTGGTTTTCTTTGCACCATGATGTCTGGGGTGTCAGAGCAGAAGACTCAAACAGCTGGAGGTGACTTGAATAGCTAGGGACTAGAATGCTCTGGAAGCTTCTGAACTCACATGGCTGACACCTGGGCAAGAGTGACTCACAGGTTAGGCCCAGTTCAGGATGTCCATTGGAGCACTCACATGTGATCTCCATATGGCTTTGCCTTCTTCACAGTGCAGTGGTTGGTTTCTGAGATGGAGCAGTCCCAGCTGAAGGGACTGGAGAGGGGTGTTACATGGGAACTGAGTGGAAAGACCATGGCCTTTTATGACCCAGCCTCAGTAGTCAGGAAGCATCACCTTCTCTGTGTTTTTATAGTTTACAGAAGAGTTACTTAGCCTAGCCTAGATTTGAGGGGGATTAGACTCCAGCTCTTGGTGGGAGATTAGTAAGGGCCATTTCAGAAAAATGTGTGGAATGAGAGAGGTTGTTGCCTCCATTTTTGTTAAAATAGGTACCCTGATATCCGTAACTGAGCCTAGCTTTTGAGTCATTCTTGCCTAGGTGTCAGGCATGTGAGTTAAGAAGCTCCAGAGTGTTCTAATCCCTCGCTATTTAAATCATCCCCAGCCATTTGAGTCACGATCATGCAATGTGCTGAACAGTTTTCATGAATTATCTCTTGGAATTCTCATATCAATTATATGAAATAGTTAAGAATTTTATCCTTATTTTAAATTTCAATATTCACTAATTTTAATAATGAGAAAATGTAAGGAGTGTTTCCATCTAGATGTCATACGTGGACTAACCCAAGTCTAGAGTAATTATTTGTTGTTGTTCTACATCCTTACATTTTATCTTTTAGTGAGTGATATAACTCCATATGCTAAGCTGCTAAATCTGAATTCATAGTTCATCATTTTTCTAACTCTCTCTTCCATTATTATCATCCAATTTCATTAAATAACCACATTTGGTCCATCTTCCTCACCATTTTCACTGCTTTACTTTATTTGAGGCTTTTTTCATTTCTTGAGTGGATTTTTATGACATCCTCAGATGTCTCTGACTTTGACCCTTCCAATCTACCTCTATATGGGCACCACAGTGATCATTCTTTAAAAAACCTAAATCAAATTACAATATTCTCTTATGTAAATCTCTCTAGTTCCTGTCATTGCCTTCATAGTAAATCCCACATTTCTTTGCATGGCATACAATGTTGTCATTTCTTCCTCTAGGTCAGGGATTGTGTGAAGCTAACTGGGTGTGAATAGTGTGTACACAGTGTTAGAGGTGATAGAGCCTGTCTCTATGTAAAACTCACTGCTTTGCATACAGAGGGCAGCTCTGTGACCTTGTGGGTATGAGGGCCCAGCTTTGCAAGACTTTCTATTTTATTAAGAAACGGAATATCTTTATTTTTGTGTGTTTTTAAATGTTGTAGCAATTAAAAACAACAACACATGTAGGCAAATAAAAGAATGTCTGTGGCTCACAGTCAGACATCACCCTCCTAACCATGTCCCCTTTCCACTTCCTATAACTCTTTTTGATCACAGTGTTGCCAGCTCTATCGTACTTATTTGTATAGGATTCTGCCTTCTTCTCTCAACTGCATGTTCTTTAAAGATTGGGATCTTATTGTATTTTTGTTTATGTTACTGTGTCTGTCATAAAATGAGATAATAAATACTTGTTAGATTAATAAATACTATTTATGAAAGCATTTTGCAAAGAATATATTTCTAGGTAGACTCAATAATTACAATGTCCAATTTCATTTAATAATCATTTCTTCAAAACAAGGGAAAGGCTAACATTAAGCTATGGAAATCCATAAAAGTGAAAGTTACCAAAACAAATGAAATGGGAGATGGGTAGAGAAGGGGTGAAAGTGAATTCCAACTCTTCCTCATGTTATTCTCATGCCTTTGCTGGACCTGAGCTAAAGTCTTTTAAAAAGTTTTCATGGTCTAAAATTTCTGACACTCCTGGTCCACATTGGGCTGTGATTGACTGTGTCGTCATGACACTCTTATTCCTGGGCTGTCCATTAAGCTATTTCCTCAAGGGTGGCATCAGTAAAAATCCACAGTGCTTCAGCCCTGCAAATCTCTGGAGTCAGCTCTACGAATCTCTGGAGTTCCGTCTTCTGATGTCAACTCACTGCTATAGCATCATGGCTAATATGGACTTGCTACAAACTCTTCATGAGATTATGGCTTTTTTTAGTGAAACTGCCTCAACAAGAATAAAGATTAAGTGTAATTGAGTGACTACACAAGAAAATTATACATTAACAAAATAGTGTCTGTATGGTTAGAAGAAAAAAAAATCCTGAGTATTTATATAACACACTAATAATCATTCAGTTCAATTCAACACTCATATACATTCCACTGATTTATATGGGATTCTAGAGTAAGTCAAAATTGTTAGAGTCAGTGAAGATGAGAACGTGCAAAACGATTAAAAAGAAGTTTTAAAGAACATAGTAGGCACTAAATAAATGTGGAATGAAGGAATCAGTGATGTTAGCCTTTAACCATAATATAGATTGCAAGTATTTTTATACGTAAGTACTGTGGGAATTCAATATAGTGAGCTTAGTTTGATAAGGCTTCTTATAGCTGTAGATCTGAAAAAAATTAATATTTAAAATTGCATGGTTGAACTTAGAAGACATTCTGCAAGAGTTAAACTATGGCTAATGATTTCCCTGGGGGAAATTTAATTTAAATGACTACTTGAAAAGAGTAATCCATTTTATTTATATTATTGAGACTCGATCACACTTTATAGATAGGCCTCTTTGTCTCAATTAGGTATCAATGGTTCACTAATAATTTAATATTAATATGAAGGTTTTGGAGTTCTCCAACAGGTTACACTGAATATAATTGAGATAATTCTATGAAATCACAATAATATTGTCACTCTCACTTGCATTTGATAGGTTTTCTTTGATGGAGGAAATAAATGAAGTTACAGCTAGAATTGAAGGAGGACATGCAAAGGAGTGCATTGAAAATGTGACTGCCAGCATTTAGGTGAATAAAAGAGACAGAAAAGCACTGCATTAAGGCTAGGAATATTCTTAATGGACTCATATCTAGATGCTCTTACATTTTTTCTGCTTTTGTTCATTATGGTACTTCCAGCATTTAATGTAGGCATGCTTAGTAAATACTTGCTTTTATTTTTGATGGCATTTAGTTAGCCAACTAATTGTTGAACAAAGTAATGTCTCATGTATCTGCATATCTTTCAAGAATCATGAATTCAAGTTATTTAAAACAAAGCTTTGAATAGAAAATACATTAAAAAGTTTAAAAATTTGCTTTTCTCTCCCTACCCCTCTCCTCTCTTCCCCTTTCTTTCCCTACTCTTCCCTCAAATAAAGCACTTGTTAATATCAGGTAACAAAACACAAGTAATGGCAGTTATCAGATAAAGAAAAAGAACTCTAAAAACAGTCATAAGAACTATGTATCTATGGTATTTGGAGGCAGTTACTACAGCAAGAAATACTAATAGCAAGGTGTAGGGCTTAAAATGGTGAGCTGTAGTCTTTGGGAAAATTCAGTTTATTGGAACACCTTATGTTTCTTGATAATATTAGATAAAGTCTAATTGGACTTATGTAGTTGCTGCTAGATGACCACCATCTTGCTTGTTATGTTTATGTTTAACAGAGAATGAGAAGGGATTTGCAGTCTAGGAGAAGAGGCAGAAGAAACACATAGGAAATTATTATAGAATAACATAAAACTATATATAATTAAATTCCAGGAGAGGAAACAAATGGAGTGACTCTTCTTGTTTGGAGAATCTGAAGGTCTCTTTCTAAGGAGGTGGAATTAGAAGATAAATATAATTTGGGTTAAAAAAAAAGGTTGGGGGGAAGGCAGGATGGCTTCCCAAGGAGGTAGGGGAGGCCACAGAAGGACTGATGGTAGATGAACTGTGGCCTGTATGGGGTATGGGGATCTTGAGGAATCATGGAAAGTAGGGCAAGATAGATATTAGAGTATAAAATTAGGAAGGTCTAATGGCCTGTTTTCCTAATGTTTTATCATCTTTACTCACAGTATCGCTTACTTTGAAGAGAGACTATATTATTGCTTGTTCTAGAGGCCTTTTTAATCTTTAATGATTGAACCCATTACTTTTAAAGAGAGAGAGAGGCTTCTTTTTCAGTCAGTTTGGTGGTACAACATTGAACTGTAGGCTCTCCATTCTATATTAATATCTAATTCACAATGATTGAGTTTCTTGATTAATAGTATCCTAGTCATGCTACTTGCTTTTCTTTCATTCATATGCCATGTCATCTTAAGATCTTTTACCATGGAACTGATGTGGTCACAACCTCTAACCACTGTGGAGATTCTGTTGACTTCTACTGACTTCTCTAAAGGCCTTACATTACAGTGGCCGTCATGCTGCTGTGATTAAAAGCCCAAGCCCTGTGCAAAATTGCCTGGGTTTGAAACTGGGCTTTGCCATATATATATTAGCTGGATGTCCTTGGACAAATTACGTAAACTCTCTGACTCCCAATTACCTAATTTTAAATTGAGGGTCGTAATAATATCTACCTCCAATAATTGTTGGATTAAATAAATTAATGCAGTTAAAGCACTTAGAATAGTTCCTGGCACGTAGTATCACATAAGGATTAATTATTACTGTTGTCTCTAACAGGGATAAAAAATGTGCACCTAATATTTAGGAAAATTATACCCCCCATGCAAACTTTATATTAACATTTTTTAAGATTATTTCACATTTAAGTTGTACTTTAAGTGGTTCTTGGAGTAACAATTTAGCTTTAAAAGGATTTCAAACACCTTTTCATACAATCTCTCCTGTAGTGCCATAGCAAAAGACCTGGTGTGGAGTAGACTATAGTATCTACTCAACAAATATTTACTACATGAATAAATAAAGTTGCAAAATGCTAAACAATCAAAAGACATAGAGGTAGTTATTATGCTAAATAGAATTATGCTTGGTTCTTTGAGAATACAGAGAGATGAGTTTAAACCCAATATGGAAAATGGTAAATCTTCAAAGGCTTCCTAGAAGCAGTGGTACTCAACCAAATCTAAATGGATACACAGGAATTGGCTTCATAAAAACAAGAAGTGTGTAGACAGCCCATTTACATACAGTATTGTCTCTGGTCAAACTATTCAAAATAGGGGAGTTAGTTAATAGTTAATGAGAATTAGTTTATTGGTATTTATACCAAACACATATATGAAATTTTACTTTAATACCTGTTATTCTAAGTCATATCAAATTATTCCAAGTAGATAGATATTCTTAGTCATTCTGGTTGAAAATGTGTATCTTTAAGCCTTTTGAAAAATCTGGCTGAAAGAATAATAATAGTTATCTTTCATTGAGTAATTACATGCTGGCCTTGTAATGAGCTCTTTTCAGAAATGAAGTAATCTAAACCTCACAAGAAGAAAGTTCTCTTACTGCCCAAATTGATAAACTTGGTAAGTAGCAGAGCTAAAGCTTGAACTCAAGGCTGCCAAGTGCATGTTATGTGAAGTTTTGGATTAACTCCTCACCAAAAGTATTGTCTTATTTTACTTTTACATAATTTGAAGATGTATTCAAAGAAATAACTTCATTAATAATATTAATTTAGGTTTTATTTCTGGAGACTTTTGTAAACTGTTACATAAAATGTTGTAATTTATAAATTTCCCTTTGACACTACAGGGATGAACTCATCACAAGATTTCTTGCTAGTCAGCACTGTTCTCCACCTGAAAGCACTTTCACATCCACATCTTTGCTTTTTCCCCTAGTGAATATAGAAAACTACTTGAATAATGCATATTCCTTTCTATATTCGTTCAACAGAATGTTGCCTACTTAAACCATGAAGGTGGATTTCTGTTACAGAATCAGAATTTAAAAAATAAAAACTTCAATTGTATATACCTGGAATCATAGTTGATGTCTAAATATATTAAGCAAATCCAAAAACATATTTAAAAATCTGGTATTCATCACATAATGCCTCTCAAGAAAGTAGAAATCTTAAGTTCTCTGTTCCATTAAAACGGTTTCGTTTTCACACTTCCTTCACAAAAGTATTTGAATGCATGAAGGCCATCTGGCTATGTTACTACCTCCTCTTTGACATTCACTAATGTGGCAATCAGGCTAGTGTCCCACCGTTCCCTCACCACTAGCCTATCCTCTGAACGTTACCCACTTCATGCTTTTTTCGAGTCCTTATCTTGCATACATCTATATTATTGACAACAAGCCACAAGGTTGACTACCATTAGCTTTCTACTAATATTTTCCAGTCATTTCTATATTCTTCCAAGTCAGAGAATATAACTGGCTCCACCAGGAAATAAAATAGAGGTCATTGAAGCAGCAGTGACTTCCAAGCTGTTTGCTAAATTTAGCAGTACAATACTTTCCACTCTAATGAAAACTGTGAACTACAATTTTAGAATGCTGGAACAGAATAGACTTTAAAGGTCATTGACTCCAACCCCCTCATTTTTCTGATGGAGGTGTGGAGGCCTAGACATAGCCAGTAATTTTCTGGAGGTCAAAGAGCTTATTAATGTTGAAGATGAAACTCGAACTAAGATCTGCTCAGCTCTGGAGTAACGCTGTCCTCACTGCATCACAGATGCTCTGCCTCCTAGGATGAGTCTAAACTAACCAGTTCTTATAGCATAAATATAGCTGATATTATTGGTTGTGGCTTACCCTCCATGACCATTCAACTGTTTCATGGCTGAGTGTGAAATAACAAAGGTGTATGACTTATAAGTTGCTAAGAGAAATGATTCCATACCCAAACCCTGCCCCCATCTCTAAAAACTTCCTGCTTGATGTTCATCAATAATGAATGGCCCATCCCTGCAATACTCAGAGGGAGCTTACATTGCACTTTTGAGCAGCCGGTTAGTAATGTACAGTGGATAGAGCCTTTCTTTCAAATCCCAGGGCAGTGGGTCCTTCAAGGCTAGCATTGCATTTTCAATTAGCTGCTGAGTGAATGCTTGGCATGTGTATTAGTGAAGAGGCACACAATTAGCTTATTGTTCCTTTCTGTATTGTGCTGAGAGGATCCAAGGGATTGGTGGGGGAACAGGCAAGCCAGGCATCACCGTGGATGTTGAAGAAGGGGATTACTCAAAACTCTGCATCTTCACTTGCTCGCTCTGGAATTATAGCTATTTATTACAAAGCACTCTGTGTGGCTTAGCGGAGTGTCTGAGAAAACACATCTCAGACACCAGTTAGGGTTAGTCTTTCTGAGCTCTTCACATCGCTGACTAATTATCATCATTACCATGGAGCCCAACAGTCCCAAAAAGATACAATTTGCTGTGCCTTTATTCCAGAGTCAGATTGCACCTGAAGCAGCAGAGCAGGTAAGTGAAATTGGATGGGGAAAAATTCCTGTACATAAGGTAATATGAACATGCATTCTTGTTATTAATTGAAAGGTTCTTTACCTCTTGATTTGGCTAACTGTGACTTTCAAGATATGTAAACAAGAAATAAGTTGGTTTTTATACATACTTGTATTTAAATTGCATTGGGAGAACTATTAGCTAAAATGTAGCACTTTACTTGATATAAAATTAGCAACTATGAGGAGAAAATGGCTCTGTAAGCAGTTCAGATTTGGATTCATAAATCTGTTCATTTTTGCTCATTAAAATAACAGGTTCAACATTTAGACCAACTTTTTAAGAATTCTCAAAATGAGCAACATTTTTTCATTTTTTATAAACTAAAATGATTGATTTAGCATTAAAATCATTAAATCCTGAAATAGTTTCACACTATAGGCTAATATTTTATTTTCATATATTTTTTATTGTGAACCCAAAGCAGTGATTATAAGTTTATGTAACATATTATAGCTAGGATTTGTAGCTTTTGTACAATTTTAAAATCATTTTGTTCAGATATTACAACGAGTCTTTTAACATTTCCTAGATTCTTTCTCCACGTCTAATATTGGCTTACATCTGTATCACCTTTCATATTCAGATTTACTTAGACTCTTGATGTAACAGCATCTCTTACAACTGCAACTGTGAGGAGGCAAAAGCAAAGAAATTTATGAGGACATCAACCTAATCCATTAATTTCATAAAACTTAAATTATTTTTGAATCCTTTTCCAAGTATTTGATATAAAGTCTTAAAAATAATTATTTAATCTGTGACTCACAGTGTTTCAGGATGTTTTGACAATCTGAGGCAGATGCACCTAGATTCAGGCCAGGTAAACGTAACCTTGAACATGTGTCTTTCTATGCTGAATCCCTGGGGTGTTGCTTCTATCTTGGGCAGGATATCATTGATACATTTTATTCTCTATCCTACTGACACTTACTTTAGAAATTTATCCATAAATGAATATGTTAAACAAATAAAGGATATTACATTTCTGGAATTCTAATAATACTATGCTCCTATAACTCTTAAAATTAAAATAACCCCAAACTTTAGAGTTTGTCATAAATTCCATATTCTCATAAGATCCATATTTATTCTTCATTTGTTGATTTGTTGTAAATATTGTACTAGAAAATTAAAAAGTCAACAAAATTAATTGAAATTCAAAGCTTATGCTGTTAATTTAACTGTGGTACCTGCTAGAAATAGGTTTTCAAGCTCTTCCTTCTCCTGTTTAAAAACAAGCGTAATGGATCTTGAAAGCATCACCAATATTAAGAGGCTCCAAGCCAGCCACTAACATTACCGGGTCATCTCCGTACCTTCCCTGTAAATTATTTTTCTGTTGTATCATTCAAATGCATATAATTATTTCTTTTCCATGAAAATGTAGCTTTTTGGTTAAAGAGGGTGACACTACTATCAGACAGTTCAATTCTGTGGCTTTCTATTACTTCAGAATAAAATTAGGGAGTACCTTATGTGTGCCCTTCAGAAGTTTGTTTTTCTATGTTGGGTAAAGATGAGGATGAGATAGCTTTGCGAAATGCAGAGTAACCCTGGGGCAGTGTCTGATTCTCACTGACATTATCTGGGCTTTTGTCGTTCACAGATCAGGAAAAGAAGACCTACACCAGCATCACTTGTGATTCTCAATGAACATAACCCCCCAGGTAAAGAAGCCTAATGTCTTTCACACTGATGGAACATAATGGAATTGTTTGAATAACGTCAAAGTACATGTCATTACTGAAAAGTTTCAATATAAGATTTCAGTTAGCAATATTCCAAAAAGCTAATCTATAAAATGGATCATAAACAGAATCAGAAATAAATATTATAGGAGCCATCTCAAGCAATACTCTGTATTTTCTCTAGAATAACAGTAGTGATGATATGCTGTGAAATGTTTTGCTAGCACTGGCTGTCATGTGTTCAGGTGTTTGTAAGCAACATGGATCACTGCTTATCAATGAGGCTGGTGAAAAGCTGTTTAATTAGGTTTTAAAGCTCAAATTACAGCCCTAGAGATGCTTATATCTTTAACGAGTAGGGTTTTTTTTTTATTTAGAAAGGTTGACATGGTGTGGGCAATGGCCCAGCGTTGGCTTCAGCTTTGCTGCTGATGTCATCTCTAAATAATGCAATTGACAAGTAACCAGATCAATTTTCAGCACTGCCTATTTGAGAGCCATTCTGAATGGCTGAATCCATTTGTTGAGGTTTTATTTTCCATTTCCTGTAAAAACGAAAACTGCATTATTATTCCTGATAAAAGACTATGATGTGTAATACACAAACATTATTTACTTATTGAGCAGGGTGAGTTTTAGTCTCACATTTAAGTGCTGCCTCTGAATATACAAGTAGGATAGGAAAGGTCATGGCATTAATTTGTAACCAGGCTGAACTTGGTGTTGAATTTTTTGCAAGTATAAACAATAATGGGTGGACAAAAGGAGTTTAAACAGTGGAAACATAATATGTCTAATAATAGACTGTAGTGAGTGATCTAAGAATACCAGGGTGAAATAGTCCTTGACGTTTTCAGACTCCTTTATAATTAGAGAAACATATAAAAAGAAAGTAAACTAACAGACTATTCATCATTGAACCCAAATCCAAGAAAATTTTCAGATGATGGAAAATAAATAAGCTAATTTATTTCTGTTGAAAACAAATAATTATAGTTTGATCCTATAACTTTAAAGTGCCATTGGATTTAAAATTATTTTCAAATATATTACCTCAATAAATGTTAACTTACTTATATTTGGTTAAATAAGAGGTGCAAATAATGTAATTATAGTTTAAAAATAAATACAAGTATGAACATAATTTGGGGGGTAATTTTATAGCAATTTTCTATCACTGCCTTGCTCACGGTAGCAGACACTTCTGCAATGTCCTAAAACTTTCCTCCCTATGCCTGCCTTGAAGTGTACTGCACAACTTGATTTCTAGGTGTTCCATCTCTTGGAAAGCAGTTTTCAGAGGTGTACAGACATTGTTGCTGCTTGAATATAGCGCAGTCATGCAAGTGACCTTCATCACTCTCATTTGAACTCCCACAATAGTACCTACTTTTTCTTGAGTGCCAAATATGTGCCATTTTACAGATAAGTAAAGTGTGTATCAGAGAGGTGAAGTGATTTTTGTGGCTATTCCACTAGAAGTGATGGATTCCAGAGAAAATGCAGATAATTCTGATACTGAAGCCCATACATTTCCACTGGCACTGGCTTTGAAAATTTCAGTTTGCACTACATGGTGAACATTTTATAATGTGACTAGTCATTCAGTTCCTATAAACAAGCAAATCCAAACAAAATAAATCCATTGTCTGGACCACTTATCTTAGTAGATTAGGAATCGTACTTAAATATTGCTGGGAATGAATTTAGTTTTTCTCTAGAAACCTTTTTCTTGTCAGATCTCCCAATTACTAGATGGCATTGTCTCATTTCTCTAATTGACCTCATCCTTCTCTCTCTTTTTTAAGTACCATTGGAGACAAATTAGATGCAAATAGCATCTCAAAGAGAACTACTTTATTTTAGTACCTCATCTGCCTGCATCTTCATCCCTGTTTATGGACACTAGAATAGTCTACAAAGAACTAATCAGCCTTTGGCTGTATATAGGACTTGCATCAGTGTGCATGGCAACTAGAGATTTTGGACTAGTGATGGATTTTTGTAGTAAAACCCTTGAAAGCTTATAGTTTTCCCAGTAAAAATTATCTAGCACCAAGGTTACTGGGAAAATAACTCTAAAGATAAAACAACAACAACCGCTCATCATCACTGGTCATTAGAGAAATGCAAATCAAAACCACATTGAGATACCATCTCACGCCAGTTAGAATGGTGATCATTAAAAAATCTGAAGACAGCAGATACTGGAGAGGATATGGAGAAATAGGAACACTTTTAC
>CAUYLG010000091.1:0-28394 GCA_963573385.1 Cacajao melanocephalus | reverse complement strand
AGCGAGACTGTCTCCAAAAAAAAAAAAAAAAAAACGACTTTATTTTATAAACAATACTGATACTGGGGTCAGCAATCTCTCCCAAATAGGGTATACTTCTGTGATACTGTGAAATATATACATTTGGTCTGCCTCCTCGTCTTGACTTACAGCTTCCAATACCCTTGGAAACTCAGGAGTGGTAAGTGTCTTCTGGATGCTAATGGGATAACCAGAGACAGCTTCAGGATGAGGACTGGTCTCTAGTACGACTAAGGCATGACTAGAGGATCAGGACTTTCAGCCATCTACTGGTATCCAGGAGGGGACAAGGGCTAAAGGCTGAGTTGATCATCAATGACCACTGATGTAATTAATCATGCCTACACAATGAAGCTTCCATAAAAACCCAAAAGACAGGGTTTAGAAAAGCTTCCAGACAGCATAACACTATCTGGAGTTTCCTGGAGGGTGGTAGGTGCACCAGTGCCCCTTCCTGCATGCCTTACCCTATGCATCTCTTTCTTCCATCTGGTTGTTCATCTGTACCCTTTGTAATATCCTTCATAATAAACTGATAAAAGTAAAGTGTTTCACTGAGTTCTGTGAGTTTCTCTTAGCAACTGAGCCCAGGGATGGGGTGGTAGAAACTCCAATTTACGGATGTTCAGTCCAGAAGTTCCAGAGACACAGATGTGCATCTGAACTGGCATCAGAAGTAGGGGACAGTCTTATGGGACTGAGCCCTCAACCTATGAGATTTCATGCTGTCTCCAGGTCAGAAATGGATTGAAGTGAATGTTGTCTGCTACAGAACTGCTTGGTTGCTTGTGGGAAGCAACTCCTCCCCTTCCCACATTTGGGTGACCAGAGGTGCTGTGTTGTATTGAATTACATAAGAGAATACATGGAGGCCGGGTACAGTGGCTAATAAGCATAATCCCAACACTATGGGAGGCTGAGGCAAGAGCATCGCTTGAGCCCAGGAGTTTAAGACCAGCCTGGGCAACACTGCAAAACCCCACCTCTACAAAAAAAATTAGCCAGGCTTGATGGCACACACCTGTTGTCCCAGCTAGTCAGGAGGCTGATGCAGAAGGACTGTTTGAGCTCAGGAGTTCAAGTCTGCAGTGAGCTATAATTACACCACCACACACACCAGCCTATTTGAGAGAGAGAGAGAGAGAGAGAGAGAGAGAGAGAGAGAGAGAGAGACAGAGAGAGAGAGTCCCTTTTAAAAATAAAAATAGAGAGAGAGAGAACAGGTAGGAAAAAGCACTTTGGTTTATTTTTCTTGTATCTTCTTAATTACACAACACTGAAAAATAACCTCATGGTCTCTTACGCTAAAATATCTAACAGGCCAACTAGGATTAACACAGACGTACTTTGGCTTTAGGCCAATGCCATATGCTATAAAAAATATCAAAGAATAAGAAAATATAAGATCAAAGTACTTGTTAGGATTAACAATCTCCTAAAAAAAAAACCTCTTGGTTTAGTTCCTTCAGTTACTTATACCGTATTACACATCACCTTACTCAGCCAGCTATCTTCCTAAGAAGATGACTTCAAAATCGATAAAGAAAACAGCAATGTTTACAGCTATAAAAAAGAATGAAATCATGTCCTTTGCAGCAACAAGGATGCAGCTAGGAGCCGTTATCCTAAATGAACCAACGCAAAAAGAAAAAACTAAATATTGCATATTCTCGCTTGTAAGGTGGAGCTAAATCTTGGGTTCACATGGACATAAAGATGGAAACAATCAACACTGGGGACCCCAAAGGGAAGGAGGGATGCAACAAGGGCTGAAAAACTGCCTGCTGGAAGTACTATGTGCCCTATCTGGGTGATGGGACCCATAGAAGCCCAAACTCCAGCACCATACAATATACCCTTGTAACAAACCTGCACATTTAACCCCAAATCCAAAACAAAAATGGAAATTTAAAAAAAGAAAGAATGTTGAATTTGGAATGCTGCATGCAGTACATAAATGTGTGGGGATCGCTCCCGTTCATGGTGCTTAGCTGTACTGCGGCCATTTTGAGCTTGAGCCCATACACATTTCACCTCTCCCTGGAGGCTGTTGAGTTGAGGGAAAGGGGGGAGTGTTGATGCATGATTGCTGCAGAATACTGTTTGTTACTGACATTTGGAGCAGGATGCTGAGCTCAAGCATGACGGTTTTGGTTTCATGAGACATTGTGTGGTTTCAGGAGACATTGTGTGTTACGTCAATTCCTGTTTTTGCGAATGATTTATAGCTCTGTTGACCCCAAGTGGGCCTAGCTGTAAACAGATTTATGGCTCTGTTGACCCTAAGTGGGCCTAGTTTCCTTAGTTTCCTAGTTTCTGTTCCCTTAGTTTCTGTGTAATAAGTAACAATGTCACAATGTAGCCATTGATTTCTGTTCCCATGCCATTGATTTCTGTTCTTGTATTTACTGATTGGTGTTACAATGTAGCTTGTGTCATCAAAGAAGAACTACAAGGTATATAATCAGACTTATGCACACAATAAACCTGCTATTCTGGCATGCTATTCTGGCATTGCCTGAGTAGTCCTCCAGACCCCACTGTCTGTCTGCCTTTTCTTCTGCGCACTCTCTTCCAGGTTGTGAACATCTCCGAGTTGGGGTGAGGCATCCCACAGGCTGGGAGCCTCTTGGCAGACGTGCCAGTCCCCGACATAAATGAACTTTGGAAAAGGAATTACTGTTTCAAATGACAGAGACCTGGGAGGTTTCACCAGTCAATAAATACCTGACAGCATTTCTTTCAATTAATGAGAAGAAATAAAAATATTTTATTGTAAACATTATGATCAACAATAGTAACAGTATTAAAAGTGCCAGGCACCTACCTAAACATTTGACTCACAGCTCATTTAGTCCTCAACCCCAATAGGTACATTAATAAATAGTCCCATTTTTTGGCCAGGCACGGTGGCTCACACCTGTAATTCCAACACTTTGGGAAACCAAGGTGGGAGGATCACTTGAGGTCAGGAGTTTGAGACTAGCCTAGCCAACATGGCAAAACCCATCTCTACTAAAAATACAAAATAAATGAATGAATGAATGAATGCCAGGCATGGTAGCACACGCCTGTAATCCCAGCTACTAGGGAGGCCAACTCAGGAGAATCCCTTGAACCCAGGAGGCGGAAGTTGCACTGGGCCAAGATCACCTGGGTGACAGAACAAGACTCCCTCTCAACAAAAAAAAAGAGAGTCCCATTTTTTTTAGATGAGAAAAACTAAGGCTCAAGAGGACTAAGCAATGTGTCAATCTTTGTATGTTTATAAGGGCTAGGATTCTGAATAAGCTCTCAGATGCCTTAAACTTCAGTCATCACTAGCCCAAATTAATCTTACTGACAAATATTAAATATTTAAATGAATATTATCTTCAAAAGGAGAAGCTAAGAGCCAGGTGCGGTGGCTCATGCCTGTAATCCCAGCACTTGGGGGGGGCCGAGGCAGGCGGATCACGAAGTCAAGGGATCAAGACCATCCTGGCCAACATGGTGAGACTCTGTCTCTAAAAATAATTTTAAAAATTTAAAGAAAAAAAAAGAGAAGCTAAAATAAAGATAAGAAGTACTCAGAAATCTTAATTCTTGTGGTTTTTCTACAAAGGAACTCCAACTACTATAGTAAATAAAATTACCAAAATCTGTATTAGGGAAAAACAAACAAAATAAACAAGTAAATAAATTGTTCTAAATCATGTAAACAAGTTTGCACTATTAATAATAATTTTTCTAGGATAATTCTGATTCATTTGTCAAAGAACCCTAACATGTTATGAGACTTTTTTCAACATTCAAATCTATGTCTGAAATGGAGGAGAATGTTTTCAAATCACAAAGAAAGTATGACTTACCTATTTTATAGAGTATCCTATAACATTCTGTTTATCATTATTTTGGGGGAACTAAAAATCAGGCAAAGACTAACTGCTATTCAAGTTGTATTAACTACATACCACAAAAATAGGACTTAATGTAATTTTTATAAAAATTTCCACACCAGTGAAGTTCTTTCAAATAAACACAAGAAATTCCAAGTTTATCTTTCTTCCTTAAAGTTACTCTCAATATACTAAACCTCACTAAATCCAACTCATGTCACCTCCCTTTAACTCTTTCAAAAAGAAATAACTCCTTTCACTATAATCCTATTAACAGATATTTATAATTCACTTGCTAAATTTACCAAACATTTATAACTTACTAGACGATTATACATAAATTTTGTGTGACCACCTCCTTTTCAAGAAACTTAAATCTGCTTAACATATGCATGCATGTATAAAATACTAGAAATGACAAACTTTTTCACTAGCAATTATGTGAAAGTACCCAATTTTACACTTATTTGAAATTTATTGTATTAAAATATGTGTAGAACCACAATGCCTACCTGCATCAGCTCTGGACCGCTGGCCAGGTGTCTTTCCGAATGGGGTCTTCATTCATCTGTATTTAAGTGAGCAGCAGAGCTGCTGGACTAGGGTGAAAATTCAATATTCTCCAATTTGAAATTTTTCACAGAATGTTAGTGTTCTTGTTAATCCACCATCCAAGTGTCTCTTTTACAAGTTCAGCAAAAATACGTGAAATCACAAGCACTCTGTAAAATAGTGAAACAGTTCATTACTACAGCATCAAGAGAGCAAAATTATGCCTAGTGAGCCTTTAAACATAAAATTTTAAGCAAAAGTATTTGCTTTCCCAAAGCAATTAACTTTATTTCCTAAGACCTGGTTTCTCAGGACATGACAAAGTAGAAAGGAGAAAAAGAGGCAATAGACTCTTTAAAAAAAGAAGCCTGGGACAAGCGCAAGACCCAAAAGTAAAGTTCTTCCAACATCAATTGGAACACAACACAGCTGTTGTCTAGCATCCCCATTATTATCCTAAAGCATCCTGCTGCTAGAAAGCAGAAAAGGGTGGATGCTGGAATCTCACAGATTTAGACAGCATGGCCCATCTCTTTGATGAACACAAAGAACCAGACTATGGGGGTGGGTGACGGGTGTGAGGTCACGGGGGAGGCAAGAGTGGAAGGACAACACGGCGGCAGCACAGGAAATCATGTTCCAGACAGAGCAACAGCAAGGCTGAAAATCAGTAGGCCAGGGTCTTGGACAAAATAAAGGATTATAGCCAACAAGTCTCTGTGTTTCCCTTTCTGCTCACAAGCTTCCAGAAACTAAAGAAAAAGGTCAAGGAATTCCGGAGAAGCCTCAAACAAAGTTCCTCACCCATGTAAATGCTAAAGTCATTTTACGGAAGCAAATTATCTTTTAAGCCAAATTTAGTTCCTAGAGATGTAACAGGTCTGTCTCACTTCTCAATGATCTACAGAGACTAGGCCTAAGATGAAGACTATCAGGACAACTGGTTGCTTACTTGCCTTCCCCTGAGAGCCTATCCAACTGCCACATCAAATCTCATATCCTTGTTTTCCCTCATTCAACTCTCTTCCCATTCAGACCTATCTAATGGGCCTCTACGACTCTCTTCCCCGCCTGCCCAAACCTCTCCAGAAGGTAGTCGTTTTTCAGCAAAGAGCTTTGACCATATACTTCTTAACATATGCATATGACCCCACCCGCCAAAAGCTCCCCCCAAAGGTGGTTGTGTATATTTCTCACCACACACCCTAACACAATCTCTCCTACCTCAAATCCTCACCTTAGAAGCACAAGCCATAGCGCTAGTTATAACAGCTATCCCTTTTTGTTAGTTTTCTACCTGTTAATCTTCCAGTCATCTATACACATTTGTTGAAGATTACGGTATCTGGTTTATTTCTTTTCCTCCATGATTCCCATTAACATTCTTGGCAACCTCAATATCCACACATATGATCCATTCAACCTCCCCCCTTGGTTCTTTAGACACCCTCCCTTCAACCCACTTAACCCTACACTTCATCTAGTCTCACAGTCCCACCTTTTTATCAACAATAACTCCAGTAACCCCAAAACTGTTATTTCACACTCAAACCACCTCTGATCATTCTAGTTTTCTTACACTGACACTCCCATTCCAACAATTATTTCATGCCACCAGTAACACCTATCTATGGCTTTACCGTTTTTCCAATATCGCATTATCTGCTCAGGGACTAACTTCCCTCATTACTCTGCTTCAGTTTTCATGGACGGTCAATCACCTCATGATGATTATTATTCCACTGTCTTTCTCAATTTTCTTACCCTTCTCTTCCTGTCACTGTTGTGTGGCAAATCCAAACCCAAATCCCTTCCTAGAGTACTTACAACATAAAGCAGTTAAACATGGATGAAAAACATACAAATTTTCACTTCAAATTTGTCATCTCATATCTCACGTGAGCATTCAACAAATACCCACAGCCTCAGCAGATAGGCTTGCTATTGGCTATGAAAACAAATGCAAAGAGAACTACTCATCACTTTACCAGCAAATTG
This sequence comes from Cacajao melanocephalus, assembly GCA_963573385.1. Lineage (NCBI taxonomy): Eukaryota > Metazoa > Chordata > Mammalia > Primates > Pitheciidae > Cacajao > Cacajao melanocephalus. Next base: position 21,945 of record CAUYLG010000091.1, on the reverse strand, counting down.
ACTAACTGATCAGTACCCTGTCTCCATAATAAAAGATGCACTATCTCTGAGCCACGTTCAACCCAGTCACTTGCCTAATCAATCCCATCCTTTTTCTTCTGTATACATTTACCACTAGCATAGTCCCATCAGCATACACATGATGTAAAGGCCAGGCGCAGTGGCTCACAAGTGTAATCCCAACACCTTGGGAGGCCAAGGTAGGCAGATCACTTGAGCTCAAGAGTTCAAGACCAGCCTGGCCAACAGGGCGAAACCCTGTCTCCACAAAAGATAAATAAAAAAAAATTAGCCAAACATGGTGGTGTGTGCCCTTGGTCTCATCTACTGGAGAGGCTGAGTCAGGAGAATCATTTGAACCTGGGAGGCAGAAGTTGGAGTGAGCCAAAATTGTGCCACTGCACTCCAGCCTGGGTGACAGAGTGGGACCCCATCTCAAAAAAATACAATAAATAAAGAAGATCAAGAGCTTTTTATTTAAAAAAAAAAAAAAAAGAAAAGAAAAGAAAATACATGATGTAGGCTGGGTGCAGTGGCTCATGCCTGTAATCCCAGCACTTTGAGAGGTGGAGGCAGGAGGACCACCTGAGGCCAGGAGTTTGAGATCCCATAGCTACTAAAAATGCAAAAATTTGTCAGGCATGCTGGCGCACACCTGTAATCCCAGCTACTTAGGAGGCTGAGGTAGGAGAACTGCTTGAACTTGGGAGGTAGAGGTTGCAGTGAGCCGAGATCACACCACTGCACTCCACCCTGTGCAACAGAGTAAGACTCTGTCACAGGAAAAAAAAAAAAAACACACACACAATGTAGTATTTCCAAATTTTATAAAACATCCCATGACTCCACTCCCTTTCTGTGCTCTTTACAGAACTACTTCAAAGACTAAGAAAAAAATATTTCTTTTGAGATTACAGGCATGAGCCACTGCGTCCGGCCAGATTAAAGAAATTTTTTAACTATATAAAATCAATTTATCCTAACAAATTCATTTGATCAAATGAAAATTTTAACTTACTGATATTCTGAACTATGCACCCTCCTCACTATCAGATTTAAGCTTATCTTAGCAATATTTTCTGATGCTTTCCACTTCATTAAAATTTCAAGTTGAACTTGTTAATAAACCAAAATTTTTTTTTAAACAGGAGTTGAAGGAAGAGTTGCAGTGGGTGAAGGATACAAGGTGGCTATTTGAACAATATTAGAACGCAAAATTCCAGGTAACAGTTCTTCCCTAGGCCGGGCGCGGTGGCTCACGCCTGTAATCCCAGCACTTTGGGAGGCCGAGGTGGGCGGATCACCTGAGGTCAGGAGTTCCCGACAAGCCTGGCCAACATGGTGAAACTCCGTCTCCTCTAAAAATACAAAAATTAGCCAGGCGTGGTGGCAGGTGCCTGTAACCCCAGCTAATCCAGAGGCTGAGGCTTTGCACCAGGGAGGCGGAGGTTGCAGTGAGCGGAGATCATGCCACTGCACACCAGCCTGGGCAACAGAGCGAGGCTCTGTTTCAAAAAGAGTCCTTCTCTCATGTTTAGATGCTGTCTAAAAAATAACAATAATAAAACTTTAAAAAGAGTCCTTTCTCTTTTTTGAGTTGCAATTAATAAATACTTCAACCACCTGATCTTATCCTAACTCCTGTTAAGACCAGAAAGAAATGCAGAAACAGATCAAAAAGAAAACACTGAGTGCTAACTAATGAAACCCTGGTTTTGTTTTAACAGCTGCCATGTAAGGCTTTCAAAATTCAGATGAACTAAAGGCTTTCCTAAAACAAATCCCACTCACTTTGACTGGAAAAAGCTAAACTTACTATGCTCAGGTTTTTTTTTAAAGACCTTAAGTTATTCTACTAAGTAATTAACTTTGTAAATAAAAACTGAAGGAAACAAAATTTTAAATTCAGAGTTAGCATAACTTCTAGGTTAGCAGAAGTTATAAAATATTTCTTCAAGTGTTATGAAGAATATTGACAAACGGAGCTTAATTATAAGGCTATTAGGAAGAAAGTCCGGCATGCAGAGACCCATCAGAAGTTGCTAAAACCATCAGGAGAAAGGTTGCTGGAGAACAGTAACTGTATGGTATCAAAGGATCGCTCCAGAAATTACTTGTTAATTATAAAGGGAAAATGTTGTTGCTTTACAATGGAGCAATCTTGGCCTATACTACCAAGGAACTGAAAGATCAAACAATTTGGCATCATTAAAAGGGAATCAACCTCGCTTCAACCACTTCTTAATGTGATATGATACAAAGCAGACCACATCACTTATAAAGTACTACTCTTGTCAAAAATTTTTATCTACAAGTGAGGCGTGGCAATATAAAATATATTCAAAAGGCCAGGCGCAGCACCTTACACCTGTAATCCCAGCACTTTGGGAGGCCGAAGCAGGTGGATCACGAGGTCAGGAGATCGAGCCCATCCTGGCTAACACAGTGAAACCTCATCACTAAAAAAAAAAAACAAACAAAAACAAAAAAATACATATATTCAAAAAAATCTAATCAAGCTTTCAGATATAATTTCTAGTTTACAGGAAATACAGGTGACGCAGAAACAAGTTAGACAACACCATGAGGAAACAAACAAATTAGAAAGGTGGAGTTTGGGGCCGGATGTGGTGGCTCACACCTGTAATCCCACCACTTTGGGAGGCCGAGGCAGGCGGATCACAAGGTCAAGGGTTAGAGACCAGCCTGGCCAACATGGTGAAACCCCGTCTCTAAGAATACAAAAATTAGCTGGGCGTGGTGGCTCGTGCCTGTAATCCCAGCTACTCGGGAGGCTGAGGCAGGAGAACTGCTTGAACCCTGGAGGCCGAGGTTGCAGTCTGTTGAGATCAAGACTGTGCTTTGGAAAAAAAGAAAAAAGAAAAAAGAAAGAGAGGTGGAGTTTGTACATGAAAAGTGGGCCAAACTCTTCAAAAAGTCAATGTCAAAAAAGAAAAATGGTAGACATACTGCTCTAGACTAAAAGAGACTCAACAATAAGACAATGAATAAACCCTAGCCACATGGTTGGTGGGGAGAGGTGGGTGAAAGCTACAAAAGACACTTAAGGCCAGGCAAAGTGGCTAAAGCCTGTAATCCTAATCCTTTGGAAGTATCACTTGAGCCTAGGAGTTCAAGTGATCAACATGGTATGGATAGCTGGCTGTGGTGGTGCACATATGTAGTACCAGCTACCAGCTACTCAAGAGGCGGAGGCAAGAGGATCACATGAAACCAGGAGGTCAAGGCTGCAATGAGCCGTGATGGAGCCACTGCACTTTAGCCTTGCTGACAGAGTAAGACCCTGCATAAAAAAATACACACACTCTCTTAAGACAACTGGGGAAATTTAAATGTAGACTAAATAATAGATACTGTGAGATTATCATTACATTTTAAAAGCACGATGATGTTGTGGTTATGCCTGAGAATATATTCTTCGGAAACACATGCTGAAATCTCTAAAGAGGAAGACTCGCAATTCCTGTAAGTTAACTTCAAATGATTCGGGGGAAGAAAATACATACATGAGGGATAACATAAGTATCGAAAGACAAAATTACAATAATGTGGTTTAAGGATCTAAAACAGCTTTACTTACGATTCTAGAATCAAACAACACTTTGTTCCATAAAATAGAATGGGCATTCCAGTGAGCAGAACAGAGGCTACTTGTATAGACGGAACAGGCCTGAAAAAAGCAGAAACAAAGAACTGGGAAAATAATTCAAAATCAAATCTACTGGAAGTTTAAATTATTTTCAGCCTTAAAGAAATGTGATTATGGGACCGGAGTCACATGACAGGCATCTTTAGTCCTCTGATGATAGATCAGCCTCTTTACCTACAGTGTTCTGTAAAATGTTGTAAAAGACTAAAGGGCTCCAAAGAAGACCTCTATCCCTCTAAACTTGATCTTCATTATAGATTAACTTCCCTCTTACTTCTCTTACACATAGACCTCAAGACTACCACACTAAGATGGAATGTTAAATAAACTCTTTTAAATTGGAAAAAGAAAAGAACTGTAACTAATCAAATTGCTATAACTCATAAACCAGCCTCGTATGGAAAATGTGGCAATCCTGTTAAATTTGTTTTCTGCCCACATAAGCAAGACCTTAAACTTTTCAGCTTCAGAGGACTGGTTCCATTCTTCTGGATTCTGTGTTACCCAGTTGGCTACTCTCACCTTTGCACTTGAATAAAATTATTTTGTTTTTGTTTTTGTTTGAGACAACAGTTTCACTCTATTGCCCAGGCTGGAATGCAGCGGTGCAATCTTGGCTCACTGCAATCTCCACCTCCCGGGTTCAAGCAATTCTCCTGCCTCTGCCTCCCAAGTAGCTGGGACTACAGGCATGTGCCACCACACCAGCTAATTTTTGTATTTTTATTGTATTATTATTATTTTTTTGAGACAGAGTTTCACTGTTGTTGCCCAGGTTGGAGTGCAATGGCGCGATCTCAACTCACCGCGACCTCTGCCTCCCGGGTTCAAGCAATTCTCTTGCCTCAGCCTCCTGAGTACCTGAGATTACAGGCATGCACCACCACACCCAGCTAATTTTGTATGTTTATTAGAGACGAGGTTTCTCCATGTTGGTCAAGCTGGTCTCAATTCCAGACCTCAGGTGATCGACCCGCCTTGGCCTCCCAAGTTCTGGGATTACAGGCGTGAGCCACTGTGCCCAACATGAATAAAACTTTTAAACTTGACTGGGATCCTTTTGATTATTTCAGGATGGCAGAACAAAAAGTGAATTGGTCATTTCAAAGTTACTTTCCTTGTAAGGAAGGAAAGAGAAAACAGGACAACAGAAATAACCGATTGGGAAATGCAATACCACGCCGATTGGAACTGCCTGGTTTGAGAAATTAAGGCTGTTACTCTCCTGATTTCTGGGAAGGTTCAGTAACACCTCGGTTTAGTGGTCTGGAACCTCAGCATGAGTGGCTCCATTTACATTTTAGTCTGGTCTATTGCGGCCTAGTGCAGGAGACTGACTAGCTCAGAACAATGGCACCACCTATAATTTTTATTCAACATGAACATGGCAAAATATTTGTTAATGTAGGTGAAGAGGACATTTGTATTCACTAACATTATTCTATGAACTTTTATTTCAGTTCAAATTCTTCATAAGAAATTAGGAGGAAAAAGATGCTGAATTGTCCTCTGCTAAGTCCAACTTTATTAAATATAGTTACATATCCAGGCTTGCACTTTACTAAATAATCGTCAGAATGTGTCATGAACTTAAATTCTGAAATTCAAAATTCTCATTCTATAATAATCTCAAAGGATATCAGAAAATTCTCCAACTACTTATCAGAAAAATGACTGCTTACTAAGCACTCACTATGTGTCATGAACTCCTCACAAAAACCATGAAGAGGGTGGGTACTATAACTATTCCATCTTGGAAACTGAAAAACTGCAGCACGGACATTAAAAAAATTTGGTCAAGGTCCCACAGATTCCAAATAGCATTGTTGAGATAAACTTCCTAATTTAAAAATAAACACATAGATTGCTTCAGTAAAGGAACAGGGTATCACAAAATCAATGACAATGTATTGTCTCCAAAAAGGCTAATACATGAATATTTCAACATTTCAGATATAAAAGCAGTAATTCTCAGGAAGTAGAGTCTACATATCAAAGTATTTGTTGCCTGCTACTATCACTGAACAATGCTATTTACCAAAAGAAAATAGGGCCAAGCGCGCTGGCTCACACCTGTAACCCCAGCACTTTGGGAGGCCGAAGCGGACAGATCACCTGAGGGCGGGAGTTCGAGATCAGCCTGACCAACATGGAGAAATCGCGTCTCTACTAAAAATACAAAATTAGCTGGGCATGGTGGCAGGCGCCTGTAGGAATTACAGAATCCCAGCTACTCAGGAGGCTGAAGCACGAAAATCACCTGAACCCAGGAGGTGGAGGTTGTGGTGAGCCGAGATCGCGCCACTGCACTCCAGCCTGGGCAACAAGAGCAAAATTCCATCTCAAAAAAAAGAGAAAAGAGAAAGAAAATAGAGCAAGGCGCGGAAGCTCACACCTGTAATCCTAACACTTTGGGAGGCCAAGATGGGCAGATCACCTGAGGTCGGGAGTTCGAGACCAGCCTGACCAACATGGAGAAATTCCGTCTTTACTAAAAATGCAAAATTAGCCTGGTGCATGCCTGTAATTGCCAGCTACTCGGGAAGCTGAGGCAGGAGACTCGCTTGAACCCAAGAGGCAGAGGTTAAAATGAACCAAGATCGCGCCATTGCACTCCAGCCTGGACAACAAGAGGGATACTCCGTCTCTAAATAAATAAATAAAAAGAAAATAGATTCCTAAAACTCTTTAAACAAAAATACTGAGTTCCCAAACCTTAACATCAGGAACACTAATAGTGAAACATGTCAAGTGTAAACTGAAGCTTGGGCTGTCAACAAGTTGTCTTAAAACTGTGGTGGTGTGCATCTGTAGTCCCAGCACTCAGGAGGCTGAGGTGGGAGGATCCCATGAGCCCAAGAATTTGATGTTGCAAAGAGCTCTGATCAAGTCACACTGCACTCCAGCCTGGGTGACAGAATGAGACCCCATCTCTAAAAATTAGCAAAATAAAAATATGATAAGAAATGATGGGCCAGGCACGGTGGCTCACGCCTGTAATCCTAGCACTTTGGGAGGCCGAGGTGGGTGGATTACCTGAGGTCAGGAGTTCAAGACCAGCCTGGACATCATGGTGAAACCCCATCTAAAAAAAAAAAAAAAGAAAAAAGAAAGGATGGTTTAGCAGAACAGAAATTTAGAAGAAAAAAAAAAGAGGAAAAGGATGGCAACATATCTGCAACTCCTGAATGTAGGGGTTGAGCACAGGTATTAACTGCCTGTTTCAACTTTTCTATGTTTGAAATTTTTCACAACAAAAATTTAAGGGTCAATGGTTTTAGGTTTTATAGTTCTGGAAAGAAAAAACACTCAGAGTACAACTTGAAACCTTCCTAGGTAACTCAGAGAATTTACTAGATATTCTTATTTAAGATGTTACAATGGGTGGGATGGGGCTCACACCTGTAATCCCAACACTTAGGAAGACCGAGGTGGGAAGATCACTTGAGTCCAAAGTTTGAAACCAGCCTGGGTGACACAGTAACACCTCATCTCTAAAAAACATTTTAAAAAAAAAGCCAAATGTGGTGGTCCACACCTGTAGTACCAGCTAACTGGGAGGCTGGGATGGGAGGATCACTTGAGACTGGGAAGCAGAAGTTGCAATGAGCCAAGATGGCACCACTGCGCTGGGTAACAGAGCAAGATCCTGTCTCAAAAAATAAATGTTACAATGGATGGCACCTAAGGACAACGTTCTAGGGCTCACTGGTGTAGGTTGTGCCTTTAGCTAAAACTTCAAAGATTAAAGATCTCAATCCTTATAAAGCATTGCTAATTACACAATGTTCAGCTACTTAAGGATACTGGCAAAGCAGCTATCACATATAACAAGTAGATACCTGAAGACCTTCAGAGCCCCAAATTCTCCTATCAATATAACAATTATTAAACACCCTTAACCACTAAACATCTTAATACCAACTTTTAATACAATTATTAATATATGGTCAAATTTTATAAGGACCATGGATTAGGACAGGAGAAAAATTTTATCTTCATCTTTCTTAACCTCTACCTGAAGTACAGCACTTCCTTCCATCATGAATGTATGCAACAAACCACAGTATTAGTAGTAGTACTTCCAATTTCTCAACAATAGAAATCACATCTTTCCATCCTATTGCATTTATCGTAGACCTCAAAATACCACTTAAACTCATCAACTGACACTTTAAACTAGACTTGCCACAGCACAGACAGAGTACACAGTCTTCTCATGCAGGCACTCAGGCACAGCTCAGGTCAGCCATGTGATACCACTAGGTCTGGTCCTTAGGCGTCAAACTGAAAGCAGAATTGCTGACTATGATATAACAAAGAGCTTGGATGGCCTTTGTCCCAGCTCCACTTGGTACCCTTTAAATCCCTGAAATGTCCTGCAAGGGACAGGGGATCTCCATGATTCATGGTGAGCTCCTAGTTTATGCTAACAAGATGTCTCAGGATGTGGGGGTGAGGGTCTGGCCAAACCAGAAAGACCAACCATGGGATTAGAAGGTTGGGGCTCTGAGCCCCAGGATAGCAGCCCAAAGTTCAGGGAGGGGAGCTAGGAATTAAGTTCAAGCTCAAGGCCAATGATTCAACAGATCATGCTGATGTAATGAAGCATCAATAAAAACTCTGGATACAGAGGCTTACATGAGCTTTCCTAGTTAATACTCTGTGCATGTAGTCACACATGAATATACCAAGATGATCCACCCTGTCTCCACGGGACGGCATGAACACTTCACATCAGGAATCTTCCCAGACACCATCCTATATGTACTTCTTTTTTTTTTTCCCTATATGTACTTCTTATGGCTGGTCCCAATTTGTATTTTTTGCTGTAATAAACTATCAGGACTGTACTTTCTTGAGTTTTCTGAGTCATCCTAAGTGAATTATCAAACTTGACAGTGATGGAAACCTCCACATTTGGACTCAGTCAGAAATGGAAGTAACATGGGAGCCCCTCAAGTTTGCAGTTGGTATCCGAAGTGAGGGCAGTCTTGTAGAAACTGATTAACTTTGACCTAAGTCAGACTGTGTCACAATGATACACACATCTACAATGCTCAACAGAATTCCCCATCAACAATTATTTGTTGATGAATATGTCGGATATAATGGGTTGCTCTTCAAAGTCTAACTTCTTGTTCTTTGTTCTCAAAATCAACTTCCTTGTACCTTCTCACTCCTAGCTACTCTCTGTAAACAACTTCTCCTGCCAGTCCCAATCTTTAACTCACATCTCTTCCTTATTTGGAAACAGTCCTCTTTGCTCCTAGCTGCCTGCTCTGTAACCAATCTTCCCACCAGTCCCGATTTAAAATAGCCAATCGAGTGTAGCTTAGATTGGCTATTCCAACCAACAAGGGCAGGACACAGAAGAAACAGGGACTGCGTTAGGGATAAAAACTCCTTTCCTCCTTTGTTCAGTGCGCTCTCGCAGCAGTGAGAAGGTGGGCAGAACCCTTCCGCAGAAGTAAATTTGCCTTGCTGAGAAATCTTTTGAGTGTTCATTCTCTTTGCAACTTTGAGCACTTGTTTCCAACAAATATATAAAAGGAGATGAGCCAAAGACTACCCCACAATTGATTTGTCTCAAATAAATATCAAAACCTTAACTTTGGCTCAGCGCAGTGGCTCACACCTGTGAGCCAAGATGAAAGATGCCGTGAAACCCCATCTCTACTAAAAAGTTAGCCAGGTGTGGTGGTATACACCTGTAGTCCCAGCTAATCAGGAGGCTGAGGTACAACAATCACTTGAACCTGGGAGGCTGAGGTTGCAGTGCGCCAAAATCGCACCACTGCACTCCAGCCTGGGCAACAGAGCAAGACTCCATTTAAAAAAACAAAATACATATGTATGTATGCCAGGGAAGTGGATGACACCTGTAATCCCAGCACTTTGGGAGGCTGAGGCAGGCAGATCACCTGATGTCAGGAGTTAGAGATCAGCCTGGTCAACATGATAAAACCCCACCTCTACTAAAAATACAAAAATCAGCCAGGTATGGTGGCACACACCTGTAGTCCCAGCTACTCTGGAGGCTGAGGCAGGAGAACTGCTTGAATCCGGGAGGCAGAGGCTGTAGTGAGCCAAGATTGCACCACCGCACTCCAGACTGGGTGACAGAGCAAAGCTCCATCTCAAAACAAACAAACAAACAAACAAAAACCCTTGATTTTATTATTTTAAAAAAACAAAATCTGAATTATCTATATATTAACAATATTGTCTTGTCACTTAAATTACTGACAAAGACGTCATAGTCTTCTGTTTAACAAGGTAGTAATATTTGTGTAACTGTTTAAATATAATTGTTTTCTGTTGTGATCCTGTATATTTCATTCATTGTGTTCAGAAAGATTCTGAAAAGGCATCCATTGGTTTCATAAAATTGCCAAACGGTCCACAGCACAACCCTCTCTACCTAAAACTATGGACAACAAGCAATCTCTCCGGGTCTTTCATAGGTTTCTGAAGGCCACCTGCAAATGTCAGTGTAAATGGTCAACTCTTGGTAATACTGGACTGGTAATCCTCCCAACAGCTACAAAATTAAAGCAAAATTTACAAGGATATCTCCAGTAAAAAACCATCAGAAGCCAGAGTTTCTTAGAGAAATAGCCAATTCCAGATGAGGAGAAGGACATTAGAGGAGCTTGGAGTATCTTGTTATACCAGAAGCAAGGAAGCTACATCAATGACTACTGGAATTGTGTAAAGGAAACAAACGGGGTTCTTTTGCACTGTGTTCTTGACTTCTGTATATAACTGAAAACTACCGTGAGAAAAAGCTGAACACAAGCCAGGCACAGTGGTTCACGCCTGTAATCCCAGCACTTTGGAAGTAAGGGAGGATCACTTGAATCCAGACATTCAAGACCAGCCAGAGCTACATAGGGAGATCTCATCTCTACTGAAAATTTAAAAAATTAGTCAGGCATGGCGACATATGCCTATAGTCCCAGCTACTAGGGAGGCTGAGGCAGAAGGACTGCTTGAACCTAGGAGGCCAAGGCTACAGTAAACCATGATCATGCCACTGCAGTCTAGCCTGGGCAACAAAGCGAGACCCTGCCTCACCAAAAAAAAAAAAAAAAAGTTGAACACACACTAAATATATGCATGAAAGCATCAAATAACTTGAAAGATAGTAAGGTATCAGAAAGACAGAATCTAAAGAGGGAAACTCTACATTTACAACCACTTGGTCTGAGAGCAACTGCCAAGTGTTAAGGGGCAGCTGAGAATCTGACAGCTTGGTAAGATTAGGAGAAAAGAACTAAAGTTCAGAAAATACCAACGGGGATTGCAGAGTGATAGGTAAACTCATCTACCTTCAAGATGGAATCCTGAACTGCTGCACTTAGGAAGTGGGGGAAAAGGGAAGCAGCCAGGCTCTAAGATATGTCGCTCAACTTCAACTCATCTTTATCCCTAAAACTGAACCAAGGTGATCCCAGACTACCGATTCCCTAAGATGCCTGGGGTAAAAGTAAGCATACATCCTCTCTGGATATATCATCCTAGACCCCAAATTTTTCAAACGATATTTAAAATGTAATCTACTAGATGTGCACATATGTACACACATACATGCCCGCGCGCGCGCACACACACACACACACACACACACACAGCCAACAAAGAGACAAAATGAATAAAAACCAGCAGAAAGAAACAAACAAGAAAAATGAAGCAGAGCCAGGCATAGTAATGCATATTTGTAATTCCAGCAACTTAGAAGGCTGAAGCGGGAGGATCGCCTGAGGTCAGGAGTTAGAGACCAGCCTGGGCAATACAATGAAACTCCCATCTCTAAAACAGATGCAAATAAGAAATTAGCCAGGCATGATGGCCCACACTTACAGTCCCAGCTACTTGGGAGGCTGAGGTAGGAGGATCCTTTGAGCCCAGGAGTTCAAGGCTGCAGTGAGCCATAATTGTACTACTGCATTCCAGCCTGGATAACAGAGAAAACCAACTTAAAAATTAAAAAAAAAAACAAAAAACAGGCCCACAGGGCTGCCAAGTGTTAGAACTGCAAAATCATACTTTAAGCTAGGAGAATGGTGTACCAATAAATGAAATCACTAAATGACAACTAAAGTTGCTATAATTACTATGTTCAAATAAAGAAAACACAAGATTGAAAACTTCAACAGAAAACTATGAATAAATCAGATATTCCAGAAGCAAAAAAAAAAAAAAAAAAGGATATTCCAAAAGTGGAAAAAAAAAAAAAAGAAGAATGGATAGGATTAGCAGCGGGTTAGTGAACCTTGTTAACAATTATTGAACAAAGACAGATCAGATAAAAATATCCAGGATGAAGCATGAAGAGGGTAAGAGACCGAGGTCTAACATGTTTAAATGGGCTCTCAGAAGGCCGGGGAGGAGGGGTAAAGGGGGAACAGCAGATATAGTTGAGAAGACAATGCCTGCCAACTTTTCAAAACTAATAAAGACATCCCCTCATGGGTTCAATAAAATCGAAGAATCCAAGCAGGATGAATAAAGAAATATATACCCAAGTCCAGGAGACTGAGACCATCCTGGCCAACATAGTGAAAACCCGTCTCTACTAAAAATACAAAAATTACCTGGGTGCAGTGGCGTATGCCGGTAATCCCAGCTACTCAGGAGGCTGAAGCAGGAGAATCGCTTGAACCCGGGACACAGAGGTTGCAGTGAGCCGAGATAACGCCACTGCACTCCTGCCTGGTGACAGAGCAAGACTTTGTCTCAAAAAAAAAAAAAAAAAGAAAAAAGAAAGAAATATATACCCGAATACATCATAGCAGAACTGCTGAAAACCAAAGACATAAAAAAAACCATAAAGCCTGCAGTACCAAAAAAGATTCCAGGCTGGGCACGGTGGCTCGCGCCTGTAATCCCAGCACTTTGAGTGACCGAGCAGGCAGATCCCTTGAGCCCAGGAGTTCAAGGCCAATCTGGGCAACATGGCAAAACCCTGCTTCTCTCTACAAAAACTATAAAAAATAGCCAGGCACAGGGTGGCTCGGCCCTATACTCCCAGCTGCTCAGGAGGCTGAGGTACGAGGATCACTTGAGCCTGGGAGGTCAAGGCTGCAGTGAGTCAAGACTGCACCACTGCACTCCAACCTGGATGACAGAGCAAGACTCTGTCCTCCAACCACCCCCAACCACAAAAAATTGAGAGAGATTCCAGTTATGGGAACAAATATTAAAACTGACAGTTTACTTCTTATAAAAAGAATGAAAACTGAAGATACAATTCAATAGCTTCCCTTTTAATTTAAAAAAAAATAGAGATGAGGTCTCACTATGTTACCCAGGCTGGTCCCGAACTCCTGAGCTTCAGTTATCCTCTCCCCGCCTCCCAAAGTGCTGGGATTACAGATGTGAGTCACTGCACCTGGTCAGAATTCAACAGTTTATTTTAACATCTTAGAAGAAAACTGACAACTTACAATTCTGCACACATCAAAAGTATCCTTCAAAAAAAAAAAATCAGGCCAGTAGCTCACGCCTGTAATTATCATTATTATTAATTAATGTTAATAAATAATTATAAATATAATTTATAATTAATGATTTATTAACTATACAGCTATAAATACCTAAGCATCTAAGAACATACCCTCATAAGATAATGTATAAAGCAAAAAGCATCAAAACTAAAGAGAAACTGACAAATGCAAACTCAAAGTATTAACACATTACTCACTTTTTTCTTTTTTTTTTTTTTTTAAGAGAAGGGGTTCACCATATTGTCTGGGCTGGTCTCGAACTCCTGGCCTCAAGTGATCCGCCCGCCTCGGCCTCCCAAAGTGCTGAGATTATAGACTTGAGCCACTGCACCTGGTTTTTTTTTTTTTTTGAGATGGAGTTTATCTCTTGTTGCCCAAGCTGGAGTGCACTGGTGGAATCTCGGCTCAGTGCAACCTCTGCCTCCCAGGTTCAAGCGATTCTCCTGCCTCAGCCTCCCGAGTAGCTGGGATTACAGGCGCCCGTCACCCCACCCAGCTAATTTTTTATATTTTTAGTAAAGATAGGGTTTCACTACGTTGGCCAGGCTGGTCTCAGAACTCCTTATCTCAAGCAATCCACCCACCTAAGACTCCCAAAGTGCTGTGATTACAGATGTGAGCCACCATGCTCAATACATCTCTTTCAATAACCTTCTGCACAGCAAAGGAAATAAACGACAGAGCAAAGAGACAACCTGTTGAATGGGAAATGATGTATGCAAACTATTCATGACAAAGGACTAAAACCCAGAACATGTAACGAGCTCAAATAACCAACAATTAAAAACAACAAATAATCCCACTAAAAAATGGGCAAAGGACATCAAAAAACACAAATAGCCAACTGATACATGAAAAAATGTTCACATCAGTAATCACCAGGTAAGTACAAATCAAAACTACAATGAGATACCTACCACCTTACCACAGTTAGGAAAACTATTTTTAAAAATACAAAGAACAGATGCTGACAAAGATGCGGAGAAGAGGGTGCTCTTACACACTGAGGTGGGACTGGAAATTAGTAACGTCGTTATGAAAACCAGTATGGAGATTTCTCAAAACACTAAAAACAGAACTACTACATGATCCAGCAATCCCACTGGCTATTTATCCAACGTAAAAGAAATCAGTATATCAAATCAGTATACATTCACATGTTTATCACAGCACTATTCACAACAGCAAAGACATGGAATCAACCTAAGTATCCACCAATGAGCAGACAAGGAAAACGTGGCATATATACACAATGGAATGCTATTCAGCCAGAAAAAAACATGAAATCATGTTGTTTGCAGCAACATGGATGAAGCTGGAGGTCATTATGTTAAGTGAAATAAGCCAGGCCAGCCATAGAAAGAAAAACATCACACATTCTCACAAATATATGGGAGCTAAAAACAACAACAACAAAAAAGAGTTGACTTCATGGAAACAGAGAATACAATGACAGGTATCAGAGGCTGGGAAGGGATGGGGGCGAGGAAGAGAGGTTGGTTAATGGGTACAAACACACAGTTAGAAGCAGTAAGTTCTAATGTTCTATGGCAGAGTAGGGTCACCATAGTTAGCCCAGGCTGGACTGCAATGGCACGATATATTTGCAATATGTTCGCAAATACATATTGTATATTTCAAAGCAGCTAAAAGAGAAGGCTTGAAATGTTACCCGCACACAGAGATGATAAATACTTGGCCAGGCACGGTAGCTCACGCCTGTAATCCCAGAACTTTGGGAGGCTGAGACAGGCGGATCACCTGAGGTCAGGGTTCCAGACCAGCCTGGCCAACATATAAAACCCTGTCTCTACTAAAAATACAAAAATTAGCCCAGCATGGTGGTGCATGCCTTCACCCCACCTTACTCCGAAGGCTGAGGCAGGAGAATGGCTTGAACTCTGCAGGCAGAGGTTACAGCAAGCTAAGATTGCACCATTGCACTTCAGCCTGAACAACAAAGCAAGATTCTGCCTCAAAAAAAAAAAAAAAAAAAAAAAGATAAATACCCAAGGTGATGAATACTCCAGGTACCCTGACTCGATCATTACACATTCTATGCATGTAACAAGTATTCACAGAGACCGGGCATGGTGACTCACGCCTGTAATCCCAGCTCTTTGGAAGGCTGAGATGGGTGGATCACCTGAGGTCAGGAGGTCAAGACTAGTCTGGCCAACATGGTGAAACCCCATCTCTACAAATACAAAAAATTAGCTGGGTGTGGTGGCACATGCCTGTAATCCCAGCTACTTGGGAGGCTGAGGCAGGAGAGGGTTTCAATCTGGGAGGTGGAGGTTGCAGTGAGCTGAGATCATGTCATTACACTCCAGCCTGGACAAGAGCAAAACTCTGTCTCATAAAAAACAAAAACAAGTATTCATCATATCTATCCCATAAAGATGTAGAATCATATGCATTAATAAAAGGAAGACTGCTAGGAATTTAGCAATGTATTTCTAAGCAAAGGCTTAAAGCAGATATATAACATCTCAACGTAAGTGAGAACATACAGTTTCACAACTTGCTTCTTGTATTAAATGTTACATTTTCCCTGTAATACAGTAAGCCCTTGGCCCTCTTATCCCTTGACTCCACTTCTGTGGATTCAACTAACCTCACATTTTAAAAATTTGGGGAAAAAATTACGGTTGCATCTGTACCAAACACAAACTTTTTTCCTTATAGTTATTCCCTAAACAATACAGTATTAACAACTATTTGTATAGCATTTATACTGCATTACATACTATGAGCAATTTAGAGATTACTTATATAGGAAGATGTGCACAAGTTATATGCAAATACACCAATTTATAGAAGCAACTTGAGCATCTGTAGATTTTGGTATCCACTGGGTGGGGGGGGTCCTGGAATCAATTCCCTGATATGGAGGGATGGCTATATGAATTTTTTTCCTGTCAACCTCTTATTTTTAACAACAGCAGAATATTTCAGTGTATGGGTATAATGGTAATTTACCTTAACTCCATTTTTGGACAGCTGTTTCTAATTTTTCTCAATCACAAACACTGATATAATGAAAAACCTTACACATACATATTTCTATACTGTCCAAATTAATCTATACGATAAATTCCTAGCAGTGAAACTGCTGGATACACAGAGTACATGCATTTTAATTTCTGTTTTAGACCGGGTGCGGTGCCTCACACCTGTAATCCCAAGACTTTGGGAGGCTGAGGCAGGCACATCGCCTGAGGTCAGGAGTGCAACACCAGCCTGGCCAACATAGTGAAACCCCATCTCTACCAATAATGTAAAAATTAGCTGGCCGTGGTGGTGGGTGCCTGTAATCCCCAGCTACTCAGGAGGCTCTGGCAGGAGAATCGCTTGAACCTAGCAGGCAGAAGTTGCAGTGAGCTGAGACTGCACCATTGTTCAGTCTGGGCGACAAGAGTGAAACTCCATCTCAAAAAAAAAAAAAAAAAACTCTGTTTTAGTGCACCTATCCTCCAAAGAGGTCCTACTAAAGTATAGTCCCACCAATGATGCAGGTTATTTATTTAAAGGCTATGCATTTAGGTGAACCTTTCCTTATGGACTAGTATTTTATTAGGGTCTTGCTCTATTGCCCAGGCCAGAGCACCATAGCATGATCATGACTCACTGCAGCCTCAACTTTCCCAGTTCAACTGATCCTCCCAACTCAGCCTCCCGAGTAACTAAAACTACAGGCACAAGCCACCATACCCAGCTAATTTTTTTTTTTTTTTTTTTTTTTTTTTTTGTTGCTGAGGCAGAGTCTTGTTCTGTCGCCCAGGCTGGAGTGCAGTTGTGCCATCTTGGCTCACTGCAACCTCTGCCTCGTGGGTTAAAGGGATTCTCCTGCCTCAGCCTGCTGAGTAGCTGGGATTACAGGCATGGGCCACCACATTAATTTCTGTATTTTTAGTAGAGATGAGGTATCATGCCATGTTAGCCAGGCTGGTCTCGAACTCCTGACCTCAGCTGATGTCCTGCCTTGGCCTCCCAAAGTGCTTAGATTTCAGGTATAAGCCACCATGCCAGGCCAAATATACACTCTTATACAAGATGATCATTCAGTGGATTTCCCTGTTAGTCCGTAAAAAATCTAATTGAGGCATTAGACCTCGTAGGATCGGCCTCAGCCAATCAACTCAACCGTTAGAGCCCTTTCTGACTCCTTGAACTGTAACACTGAATCCAGAAACTCTACGTAGTCAGCCCATATCAATAAATTCTGCCTGATCCAACTTTATGTCCCTTCCACTATTATACGAAACCCCTAAGATCCATTGCCACAAATACTCCTCAAGGGTCCTGACCATATAGTGGCAAAACTATACAATCTTTTGGAGTGCAGCATACCTTTCTCATGGGTTACCTCACTCTCTGGGGCCTGCCGCAAGAACAGTCCAGTGACAGATCCACAAGAAAGAAGGATTACAGGGCAGATTCCCAGAAAGACAGTACCTTACAAAGCAACTACCCAAAGGGAGACCAGTTACAGGTTTTTCAGGCAAAGAGAGATTAAGTTCCTCTGGGAAGGGTTGGAAAGTTTGCTTCTCCAGCAAAGGTAGCTGAGCAGCTTTAAATGCTCCAGTTTGAACAGAATCTGTCTATATGCCTCCAGTCCAATTTTCAGGATTCCATTCCTACCAATCAATGATCTCACCCACAAATTGGGAATTACATTTGCACTTTTAGAGCAGTCACAGAAACCTTCAGGTTTCTTACGTGTAACCTAAACTAAAAATCTAAAAGCCTGAGCTCATCATTTTTTGTATGGTTTGAACTTGGCTGAGCTGAACTACATTCCTCAGAATTTCCTTTCCTTTATGTTTCCAACTTGGAAGGCTCAAAGGAGATTCTTGTGCAGCAGCTGAGGGGTGCAGAGATACAGCAACCACCCTGCAGCTTGCACACATTGTTGCTGCTCATCTTCTGACTCACCCCACTCCTGTGAGGCAGTGGCTGGCCTAGAACCACAGCTGCATCCACTCCACCTTGCTCTGGGTTCTCCTAAAGATTCTCTGCCTCCTGGGCTACATTTGCGAAGGATCCAGCTCTCATAGGCCACTCTCGCAAGCAGGAACAGAGGCAGCTAGAACTAGGATGGCTTTCCAATCCCCCTGCATAAGGCTTCTTCCCCACTTTACATCCATATTCCTTTCTCAAACGACTGCCCTGTGGACTTCAAACTCGATTATGAAGCACAAAGACAACAGCCTGATAGAAACTGCTCAGCCAACTTCTACACCGTGTGAACTCAAATCCCTGTAACAAATGCCTTAATACATACACACACACCCCCCATATATTTTTCTTTATCCATCCTAGTGGATTTATTTTTCTAAATCATTTGATTCCGGAAAAAAAATTACAATTAAAAGTCACCAAATTGTTACTTACTAATCACTGTATGACAGACACCTGTGCAGCAAACAGGACATTTAGCCAACTGCACAAGCCTCGATTTCCTCATTATTTAATTCTAGCTACTGCACAGGGTAGCTTGAGCCCTCAGGATTCAGTCACTGAGCTAGGTACTAGAAAAGTAATTAAGGTCAAAAACAGGAACGGTTCTGCTTTCATGAAACTCAGCCTTTGTGGGAAAACTAAAATTAATTAAATTACATAAACTAAGATAACACTGTAATTTTGGTAGGCACCAAGAGGACCTGACTGCAGAACGGTCAGGAAAACAATTCAAGAACTTCAGACAGCTGGGCACGGTGGCTCATGTCTGTAATCCCTGCACCTTGGGAGGCAGAGGCAGGTAGACTGCTTGAGTCCAGGAGCTCGACACCAGCCTGGGCAACAAGGCAAAAACCTGTCTCTACCAAAAATACAAAAATTAACTAGCCAGACATGGTGCCATGTGCCTGTAGTCTCACCTGCTCTGGAGGCTGAGATGGGAAGATCACCTGAGCCCCGGGAGGGTCGAGGCTGCAATGAACCACAACTGTCCCACTGCACTACAGCCTGGGCAACTGGAGTGAGACCTTGTCTCAAAAAACAATTTCAGGCCAGGAGTGGTGGCTCACACCTGTAATCCCAGCACTTTGGGAGGCCGAGGTGGGTAGATCACTTGGGGTCAGGAGTTCAAGACCAGCCTGGGTAACAGGGTGAAATCCTGTCTCTACTAAAAATACAAAAAAAAAAAAAAGCCAGGCATGGTGGCACACACCTGTAGTCCCGGCTATTTGGGAGACGGAGGAAGGAGAATCACCAGAATCCGGAGAGCGGAGGCTACAGTGATCTGCGACCGCACTCCAGCCTGGACGACAGAGCAAGACTCTCTCACCAAAAAAAAAAGAAAAACTTCAGACAACTGACACTTGTTGGAGTGGGTGATGAATATCAGCACAGTCCAATCTCTTATGAAAATTTACAAGCACGCACACAGAAAAGTTCATTAAAAAGTGATGCCTGAGCCAAACTCTAAAGACTAGGAATAACTGTGAACAAAGAAAGGCCTTCCAGGCAGAGGGAAAGAACAAGTGCCAAGATTCCTGGTGGAGAAAACGGTGAGCACAGGAGAATGAAGGAGGCCCCACACAGCTGGAGCAAAGAGAGCAAGGGGAAATGGTGCAAGATGAGGCTGAGGCCCAACGTAATTAGTCATGCACTACCTAATGACGTTTCTGTCAACAACAGGCCACATATACCACAGTGGATCCATATTATAATGAGGCTGTTTTAAGCTAAGTGCTCTTTAAAGAGACAAAAAGTTAAGAAAAAAATTAAAAGGCTTATTAGGTGAAAAAGTTACAGTAAGCTAAGGTTAATTACTGAAGAAACTTTTCATAAATTTAGTGTAGCCTAATTGTACAGTGTTTACATACGGTCTACAGTAGTGAACAGTAATGTTCTAGGCCTTCCCATTCACTCACAGACTCAACCCAGAGCAACTTTCAGTCCTGCCAGCTCCAATCACAGTAAGGGTCTTATACAGGCATACCATTTATCTCTTGTACCATGTTTTCACTGTACTTTCTCTGTGCTTAGATATGTTTACATACACAAATACTTACCCCTGTGTTGCAAGCCTACAGTGCTCAGTTCAGTCACATGCTGTACAGCTTTGTAGCCTAGGAGCATTAGGCCGTATTACATACACAGCCTGGGTGCACAGTAGGCTGTCCCATACAGGTTTGTGTAACTACACTCTATGATGTTCACAAGGAGGTTCTCTGAATTTATCCGTTTTTAAGGGATGTAAAACTGTATGTACACCAACTATACGTACACCCTTGAGACTACATTATAAACTTTTGTCTTAAGGCACCAGGAAGCCATTTAGAGTTTTCAGTCAAAGGCTGACATGGGATCTGCCTTTTAAAAATGTAATTTTCTTTTTTTGAGATGGAGTCACACTCTGTCACCCAGACTGCAGTACAATGGCACAATCTTGGCTCGTGCAGCCTCTACCTCCCAGGTTCAAGTGACTCTCATGCGGGGTAGCTGGGATTACAGTGTGTGCCACTTTACTCAGCTAATTTTTGTATTTTTAGTAGAGACGGTGTTTCACCATGTTGTCCAGGCTGGTTTTGAACTCCTGACCGCAGGGATCCACCTGCCTCAGCCTTCCAAAGTGCTGGGATACAAGCAAGAGCCACTGCACCCAGTGTGAAGATATAATTTTTTAGGCTGAGTAACAAGGCAAAATCCCATCTCTATCAAAAATACAAAAATTAACTGGGCCTGATGCCTGTAATCGCAAGATTTTGGGAAGCCCAGGTGAAAGGTCTGCTTGAGGTCAGGAGTTCAAGATCATCCTGGGCAACACTGTGAGACCTCATCTCTACAAAAAATTCAAAAGCTTTAAAAAGAAAATGTTTTGACAAGAACAAAATTACAAATGTGTTTACTTTCACCCAACAATCTACCTTAAAGTTGTATCTGCACAAATACAAAACAATATACCCACAAGGTTATTCATTGCCACAATATTTATAACAGCCAAGAGAACATAAACAACCCAAATGTTCATCATTAGGCAATGAGCTGCAAGCACAAAATACACAGCTTCTATGAAGCGATCTCCAGAATATATTAAGCAAAAGGAAGCAGAGCAGTGTGCACAGAATGCTGCCTATTAAGAAAGGGAAATAAAAATATACAGACGTGCTTACATTTGCAAAAATGAAATATCAAAAGAATAAAGCAGAAACAATTATCTGGGAATGGAGAAAAATTTGTGGAGGCACAGAATGAAAGTGAGGCTGTGGACTGGGTGAGGTGGCTCATGCCTGTGATTCCAACACTTTGGGAGACTGAGGCAGGTAGAGCGTGAGGTCAGGAGTTCAAGACCAGCCTGGACAAGATGGTGAAACCCCGTCTCTACCAAAAATACAAAAATTAGCCAGGCACACTGGCAGGTGACTGTAATCCCAGCTACTCAGGAGGCTGAGGCAGGAGAATCGCTTGAACCCAGGGAGCAGAGGCTACAGGGAGCCGAGATGGCACCACTACACTCCAGCCTGGGTGACAGAGTGAGACTCTGTCTCAAAAAAAAAAAGAAAGTGAGACTGTGAATGTAACTTTTTAACACAGCTCTGACCTTTGAACTATATAAATGTTCACATACATGTTCTACACATTAAAAAATACATTAAATAAAAAACACAATTCTTTTTTAATTGCATTTTAGGTTTTGGGGTACATGTGAAGAACATGCAAGATTGTTGCATAGGTACACACATGGCAGTGTGATTTGCTGCCTTCCTCCCCATCACCTATATCTGGCTTTTCTACCCATGCTCTCTCTCCCCA
>CAUYLG010000088.1:0-37132 GCA_963573385.1 Cacajao melanocephalus | reverse complement strand
CGTGTGGCTCCTCCGCCGGGAATCTCCCAGTCTGTAGGCAACAAAAATTCGTCTGAAAGTGCGGCGTCCACTCGCTCTCTGCGCTTTCACTGGGAGCTACAATCCTGAGCTGTTGTTAATCGGCCATCTTGGATCTCTCTCGGTAATGGTATTATATGTACTTTCCCTGAAACAGTTCTCATGAGAGAATATTTCAGCATGAGAAAAGTGCTGAAGTATTTATGGATAAAATAATACATCAATTTGTTTCAGAATAATCTTGTTGAAGAGGTGAGTAGGTGGGGTTATATATAAAATAAGGTTATCCGTGGAGTCATAACAGTTGGCACTGGATTATATGGTTATGGGAGCTATTTGTATTATTTTTCTACTTTCATATATATTTGAAATCTTACATAATGATAGAATTTTAAAATTTTAGTTCCCCATTAGCTACTAAAGTTCAGGCAGAATTTTCTGTTGAGATTCAAAGCACATTATTGAACATCCTCAGCTTTTGTTTCCTGGCCCATCTTCCCCTAAGCTTCTATGTTACCAAAAAGGCAGCCCAATATGACTGCTCTTGTTACCTGTCTTTGCATTTGTGTTACCTACTAGCTATAATGTTCTTCTCACTTCTACTACTCAGCTATGTCTACTGCAAATTATACCTTCTTCATGAATTCTTTCCTGAGCCTATGCCAAACATGATATCTGATACATTTTTTCTCTGAACTTCTAGAAAATGTTTGGTAAAACTTAGAATACTCATCTTTTCCCTCCTTCTCATCTAGCGGAGACTTCTCTACTTTCATTTTTTTTTCTTCAATTCTTCATACCTTTTCTTGCTACCACAATAAAACCCACCTAAAACTTTTTAAAAGCACACTGAACTGTGTTTCACTCACCTTTGTTTCTGCTGTATTGCTCCTTACACATGGAAAGAACTCAATAAATTTTGCCCAATTGACCTTATACACAATTTAGATGATCAAAATAACCAAATTCATACTAACAAGAACAGCCAGAATTTAGTTTTTAGCAAATTTATTTGAGAATAAATATGTTTAGATTTTTCTTTCTTCCTGTATAATAAATTTGTGGTTTCTGATTTTTTCCCTAAATAGAATATAAATAAAACATGGATTGAATTTGTGGAACCATCTATTTATTCATTTATTCAACAAAAAAGCATTCACCATCTATCATGTGCCAAGCGCAGGTTTGAGCATTGGAATCCCAACAGATAACATCCCTGTACTCATAGGTTTCAGTCTAGTTGTATATACAGGCCATTTGATACAAATATATTAATTTTAGTAATAAGGGCTATAAAGAAAAGTGAAGAATAATGCAAGGAATAGAGAGTGATTGCTGATGCTCATTAAAATAGATTAGTAGAGAAGGCCCCTTAACATGAGAAAGAAATAAGGGAACCATTCCCTAAATTGTTGGTTAGGAAAACTATTTTTGGCAGAGAAAACAGCAAGGACAGAAACTTTGAAGCAAGAATATAGTTGGTATATGCAAGGAATGCAATAAAGCTAATGAGGTTGAAGTATTGTGGACCATGAAGAGACTGGGAAGAGATGAGGTTGGAATGGTAGGGAGTATACAAGCAAGTCATATAGAGATCTATAGGCCATAGTCAAGATTATGCCTTTAAAAAAAAAAAAGTAAAAGCTAGTTTATTAAGAAAGTAAAGGAGTAAAGAATGGCTACTGCATAGGCAGTGCAGTGGTGTGGGCTGCTCGACTAAGGATACTTAAGTCATTTCTTGATTATATGCTGAACAAGGGGTGCATTGTTCATGAGTTTTCTGGGAAAAGGAGTAAGCAATTCCCAGAACTGAGAGTTCCTCCCATTTTAGACCATATCAGGTAACTTCTTGATATTGCCATGGCATTTGTAAACTGTCATGGCGCTGTTGAGTGCCTTTTAGTGAGCTAATGCATTATAATTAGTGTATAATGAGCAGTGAGAAGGACCATCTTTGTTTTCCTGGGTTTTGACCTGCTTGTTTACAGCAACCTGCTTTATCAGCAAGGTCTTTGTGACCTGTATCTTGTGCTGACCTCCTATCTCATCCTGTGACTTTGAATGCCTAACCTCCAGAGAATGCAGCCCAGTAGGTCTCAGCCTTATTTTTTCCAGTCCCTATTTAAGACAGGGTTGCTCTGGTTTCAATGCATCTAACATATTTCTGCCCTTTCTTTTACAACAGAACCCTTAATCCTAAGGGTAGGAGAGGGATGAAAAGCCATCTTCTGTAACTTCTTCAGGCTCAATATAGCTGATGATATTTCTGCCTAACTATTAGGGTCTCTTGTATTCAGGGTAGAGAAGAGCTCAGTCAGCAATTATCAGTTTGGTGAGGGCTATTCATAACTGATAAAAGGTGATATCTGGAAGATTAGTAAGTGTTCAATTTAAGAACTATGGTACACCAGTTATTAGCCTCATCTGCATTCCTATACAAACAATAAAACAGCAATTATATTCCATAACAGTAAGCAAAATAAGATTATCCCAAGTAAACTAAATTAGGTTTTCATGAACTGGGCAACTGTTGGAACCAAGAGGATATGAAGTTGCTAGCTGATTTCAATACATGTCCAGAATTAGAATAATTATCCAGATTTACACTACCCATCCTTCTTGTTTCTTCTGAGCTGAAGTCAGAGATCACTGGCAGGTTCACGGGAATAATCAGGGTCAGTGTATATTGCAGGAAGAAACTCAAAAACAACAGATGAAGCTAATAACCGGTGTACCATAGTTCTTAAAACATAATTTTTTCTCTTTCCAGTCTCCCATTTCTGCTAAAGACAAATCATAATAGGACCGATTTGCTTTATTATACTTGGCCTGATTAAATGTATAAGGTACAGCAAGAGTAATTATTTTTCATGTAGGCTTTTAAAATTGGCTGTGATTGAACTCTATGTTGAGCCACTGGAAGATTTTGAGCAGAGAAGTAATATGATCCCAACTATGTTTTAAAATAATCTCTTTGGCTCTTGTGTGGAGAATTATCCAGGAGAAGGGAAAGAATGGAAGCACGAGGAAATAAGTTTGCTATAATCCAGTTGAGAGACAATGGTAGCTTATATCAGAGTTATAGGAAGGAAGGTAGTGAGAAGTGGTCAAATTCTGAATGTCTTCTGACAGTCTAGTCAAAACAAATGTCCAATAATTTGAATACTGGAGACTGAAAAAAATTAAGGATGGCTCCAAAGTTTTCGATCTGAATAATTGTTAATTGAATTACTGTAATTCAATTGAAATCAGTAATTGCCATTTACTGAAATGAGGGAATCTGTGGGAGGGGAAGGATTAGGAAATGCAGTTCAGAATTTTGTTTGGGTCATCTTAAGTTTGAAAGTCTCGTGAGACCTCCAAGTGTTGAGAAATTACTAGCATTTGTTAGATTGGAGTTCAGAGGAGAGGTCCAGGCATGAGATGTACATTTGTGTGTCGTTGTCTCATACAGAATAGTTAAAATTATAAAAACGAATGGGAGGAATTATGGAGAGAGAAGAAAAGAAGTACAAACACTGAGCCAGAGCACTCTAATATTATGATCAGAATGAGAAGAAGGATCCAGCAAAGGAGACTGAGAAGTAGTGGACATAAAGGTAGAAGAAAAATCAGAAGAGGTCAAGATATGGAAGCCAAATGAAGTCAGTTTTAAGATGCAGGGAGTTATCCACTCTATCAGGATGAGGTCTATGATTTACCAATTGAATTTGAGCATGTCAAAGTCACTGGACTCCATGGTTATCAACTTTAAAAAGTCATTCATTAAGAATTGCAACACCAGTGGTTACCTTTGGGATTTACATGTATATAGTTTCTTTTGTATAGACACCGAATTCATTTTTTACTTGTTTTAAAATTTTTGTATTACAGAATATAAAAGATACTCTACAACAAATCTCAGGTCGGATTGACGTCATTCACAGCAAGAAGACAGCAGCATTGCAAAGTGCCAAGCCGGGGGAAAGGGTGAAGCTACAGGAAGCTCTCTCCCAGCTTGATTTCCAATGGGAAAAAGTTAGCAAAATGTACAAAGACCGACAAGGGTAGGTAGCACATATATTTTGCTTGATATGTACAGAAGTGATTTGTTTTCAGGGAACTGTACAGTTTATTTCAGTACTGTCCATGGAAAAAAGACAGGGAGAAAGAGAGAAGTATCACTGTCATTGAAAAATGGTAAGTAAAATGAGAACAAATAATGATGAACAGTTCAGACAAATGAGTTGAATTCTAGAAATTATTCAGTATTAAATTTAGCATTATGTTGAAGCATCGTGTCTTCTAAAATTTCAGGTAATGGTAATCAGATTGGGTCATAACATTGAGGTGCTATAAACAATTGTTTGATATAACATCTTTAGTCAAATCTGTGTCCAAATATTTATAGGAGTTTGATACTCACATTAATATGTTTGAAATATTTGTATCAATAAAAAATTGATTTTCATTTATTATTTCTATTTTGGAGGGTGACACTTTACACTTTGTGTGTCCCTACCTCACAGTTGTTTTGCCATAGGGAATTTGTTAAGCGGATTTAAAGTTATGTTTCTTCTTATCTTAATTGAAATATTTAGCTGTTGACTTAATTGGGGGGTGGCAGAAATTCATGTACATTATTTAGCCTCACATCACAAGAAGTGGAATACTTTTTGTTTGACATTTTTAGATTAAAAGTAATAAAGTTCTCTAACAGCCTAAAGGGACTCATTTCAAAGTTATTTATTCTCGAGGTAGGTTTTTTAATTATTCTCAGAGGAAATAAAATCATTCATCTAATAATTATAGGGAACCTCCATGATATCTCTTACATCTGTCCATTTCTAACCGTCTTGACTCCTATTTTAGTTATTGGTTTACTACATCAGGCACCTAAAGAAAGACTTCTAGCATTAATCTCAGTTGTCTCAGATTATTATCTCCACTGTGTTTTCAATGACCTTTCATTGGCTATCATTTTTCTGAAGTGTAAGAGCTTCCTTACTATAATCTCATTCCCTTGAGAATGAAACCCTGACTCCTTAATTGTGCTTAATTATCTGGTCAGCCTCCCTGTTTATTTCTTCATGCCTGCCCTACAGGCCCTCCAAATTATGTTCTAGCGATATTAAATCAATTTGGCAGATGCCCAAGTGTTTTGTGCTCCCTCTGACCTACCTGTTCTTCAGGTGTCACTTCAGATACTGTCTTTTTCTAGAAATCCTAAAACTATTAGTTGCTCATAACATCTGGAAATACAGATATTATTTCATCATTTAATGTAATATGCTATCAATTAATCATTTATGTATTTGGAAATATTTCCAAACTTGGTGGCTACCTTGTAGAATATATGATCTGACATGCCAACTCCTAGAACTTACCACATGGTAATAAATTTGTTTACTTTTCTTCCTCCTGCACAAGCTCCTTATAGAAAAGGACTATGTTATATTTGTGTTATATGTTTAGGACTGATATAGTGCTGAGCACAAAGTGGGTGTTCAGTGTGTCTGGACTCAAGCCTCCTCTCAGTAACCTGAGAATATTTCCCTTTTGGATAGTCGAACAGATTTATCTCAACTTCCAGGACAGGTGCAGTGGCTCGTGTCTGTAATCCCAGTGCTTTGGGAGGCTGAGTCGAACAGATCACTTGACGTCAGGAGTCTGAGACCAGCCTGGCCAACGTGGTGAAACTCCCCTCTCCATTAAAAATACAAAAATTAGCTGTGTGTGGTAGCATGTGCTTATAGTCCCAGCTACTTGGGAGGCTGATGCAGGAGAATCCCTTGAACCCAGGAGGCAGAGGCTGCAGCGAGCCCTGAGCCAAAATCTGCCACTGCACTCTGACCAGGGTGACAGAGCAAGGCTCCATCGACAGAGAGAGAGAGAGAGAGAAACTGATTTATCTCAACTTCCTTTAAAATAGCTGGTCCCAGAATATCCAGAGCTAGGCTTGAGAAAGGAAAAGAAACTCAGCCACTCTGTGTATATGCTGCAAATGCAAACTTAACCTTATAGTATGATGGCTCATGCTTGTAATCCCAGTGCTTTGAGAGGCTGAGGCAGGAAGATCACTTGAGCCCCAGAATTCAAGGCTGCCATGAGCCATGATTATGTCACTGTACTCCAGCCTGGGTGACAGGCTGTCTCTAAAATAAATAAATAAAAATATTTAATAAACTTATATTGCCACCATGGTGTACTTTCTACCACTGTTTCACATTGAGTTATTATGAGGCTCTGCAGGATACTCCTATGATGTCAGTTTCATTATCATCTTTTGGGATGTTCATTCCACTGTTGGGAAGTTCTTCTCCCTCTGGTTTATCTTCTTATAGTCATTGTTTTCTCCCAACTTTGTAGGCCACCCACACCATCCCCTAAGGACCTTTGAAGTTTCTTGGGTAGCCAGTGATTACTGTGCTTGTATAGACACCTACCTGTTTTGCACTAAAGTAGAAAAAGCACTTTCTGCTTTTTGAGGTTTCTCCTCCACTTTACTTATAAGTAATATTTGGCAAATGGTCCAAGTATTCCCTTCTCACAGGGTTATATGGACATTTCTCTTTCAGTTTGCCTTCACCCTAGACTTAAACAGAAACGTTAATGTCATTCCATAAAGAGGGTAGCTGAAATCTCACCCCAACTCTGAGGACTTTTCTGGTTTTGACAAAGGATAGAGTTTCTCTAACTCTAGTAGATCCACCCTTTTCTTATCCAGTGGCTGAAATTCCACATCCATTGACATTCTGTAGGATTTGGTCAGGAGTTGTTAAGTTTCCTTTGACTTTTAGTATAATCTCAGATAAAAACTGTCTTAATTAATTGCTGATGAGCACAGGCTTTACAGTTCCAACCTGTTTTGGAATCCTGGTTTTGCTTCTGACTATCTATATGTCCTTCAGCAAGCTTCTTAAGTCTTCTGCTCCATTGGTTTCTTATGTTTAAAATAGAATAAGAATAGTGTCTTTGTCACAGAGTTGTTATGAGGATTATCTGACAGAATACATATGGGGAGCTTAGTGGATTGCTTAAACATGATAATGGCTCAGTTAAGGTTGACAATTTTGATGATGAAAATGGTGATCTTATGGCTCTGATAGTCATGACATGTGTTAATACATTCTTACACGCTTTCAAATTTCTCTGAGAACCACAGAGAGAACAATTAGACTCAGTCCCCACTTTGAAGAGCTTCACAGCCTTGAAGAGAAAATGGACAACCAGCCAGTAAACTAAGGGTTGATAGATTGGAGCTGTACAAGAGGGCAAGAACAAGATCACTGGGGAATGGAATGAAAACATCTTACTAAGAATTAGCAAAAAATCAAGGTCTATAGACCAGTCAAGGTTCTGAGTTAAAACTAACAGAAAGTGACTCTGGTAGAATTATATAAATTACTAGAAGGATATCAGACACACCTCATGGAATCAATATGAAAGCCTGAGAGCTAGGTTTAACAATGGGAAGAAACTTTAAAGGAAGAGCAGGCTGGGCATACAGTAACATATCCATTATCAAGCTATGAGGTAAATCTGAATTATTTTTGCTCTCATGCCAACGTCCACTGCTTCACCAGGAGCACCATTGCACTGGACATTGCTTACTATTGTCACTGCCAAAACAAAAGTATCTAACTTATTTCTTCTTTTTGTGTGTCACTCAAGCTACAGTTAGGGTCTCTGGCAGAAGTATCTGATAAGTCAGAGGATGGATTTTTTTCTGTGAAGGGGCAGTTAGTAGATATTTTTGTCCCTGCAGGCCATGTAGTCTCTGTCACAACTACACAACACTGCTATTTTAGGGTGAAAGAAACCATATATAATATATCAATGGGTAGTAATGTTGTGTTCAACTAAAACTTTATTTACCAAGGTAGATGGCAGGCTGGATTTTGCTGATGGGCCATAAATTGATGACTACTGCTGTATGACAGGTTTAGGCCACAGAACTAGGTTCCCATTGCCAGGGGTCAGGGAAAATAAATAGCTGAAATTGTTCTTCATTGTAGTGGCAGTCAACGCCTGGTGTCCTACTAAGTCCTATACAATGGTAGATTCTTGAATCCTTGGATAGATTTAGAAGCTATTCATTTATCAGTACACAAATGTTCAGTACAGCCTTCATGTGGTGTTCTCAACAAAAATCTGCTGAATTTTTTAGTAAGCCAACTTGGGTTTAAGTCAAAATAAATTTGAGCTAGTAAGAAGAGCTATATTGGTCTTTTTCTTATATGGTATATGTATGGTAGTATTAACTATGACTGCAGTAATGTTGTGAAACAAATCACCCTAGAACTCACTGAATGAAAACAACAAGCATTTCTGGCTGTTTAGGTTACTTGGTGTTTGACTGACTCAGCTGGGCTTGGCTGGGAAGCTCTGCTTCAAGATGTGGGTTAGCTGAGCTAGGCTCCTGGATGCATGTTGGATTAAGGTCTGCTATATATGTCTGTCTTTACACTGAACCTAAGATGAAGGGTCAGTGACATATTTTCATGACACATCACCAAAGAATGAACCTGACCTCCCAAGAACACTCACGACCTATGTTCCTGTGAAGTTCACTGACATTTGATTAGCCAAAGCAAATTACATTGCCAAATCTGACATCAATAGAATGGGAAAGTAGACTCTTCCTACAGTGGAAGGTGAAGATACGTTAATATTTGCTGAACAATAATTCAAATTATTAGAGATAGTTAATAATTTATAGCAGGATTTCTTGCCGCTAGAAAATGCCTTAGTGGTTTTGTCCTGCTTCATTATTTTATAAGGGAAAAAACTATATTTCAAGGATGTTACATGACTTGCTAAGTACATACTAAATAGTATATCTGCATATTTCTCTTTCACAAAAATATTTAGCTCTGATAGGTTTGCATAGTTTATTCAAAATAAGTTACACATACAAGAAAATGTGTATATTTAGATTCTCAGCATTCCAATGGCACAAGTTCTGAGACCATCATTAAACATCAAATTCATGAATGTTATAACTGCAAAACTCACCTCTATGAAATGTCATAAAGCAAAACAGACACTACTCTTTAGGTGAGAACAAGAAGATACTAAAAGCCAGACTAATTTGTGACTGCCCATTCATTATCTAATATACCTGCTTCCATACATTGTCTTTTAGCAAATAGAATTTCAACATATATCTCAACAAGTTACAAGTCATCGAAATTTTAAAAGCCTTATTTTCATGGACATTCTGATTGTTCACAAAGAGTCGACACAGTCAACAGTAAATCCACAAACACCATGAACTTGTGGATAGATATATCTATATGTAAGATTACTAGTTAACTTTTTGGGAAATTAATATTACTGCTAAATTCAGTTTTCATTGATTTTCTGATGGGTAACTAGGTGCTTATAAAATATACCTTTAGGAAATATGTGAAAACAAATAATTTGCATAAGATCTATGTAGGATTAGAAAAACAAAGCTCTTTTCTTCTTTCAACAAACACTTAAGAAGGGCCTAGTAAATGCCAGATGCTATACTCTGATATCCTTAGTTTCTTTCTGATACCGTCTTTATTATCCTTTAAGCCATTAATGAATGTTTCCCACTTTTAGGAAATGACTTCCCAAAGAGTAAGAGGATAGAACAGTTCAAATGATATCAAAATGAAAGTAGTTTCTAGACTACAAATTGCTGTACAGCCATAAGATGGCATTATTGTGTAACAGCAAGGTTCCTGTCAAACATCAAGAAAGTAATGTTTTAAAATCAGTATTTCCTTCTTAGAATTCTACTTAGTCAGATATGTTGGGTTGACTCACCCACCCATATAAGTAGTTAAATTCAAGATGGTTCTGAGCTTTAGATAGGATGTAAAATAGACATGTGACTAAAAGTATTGATTTGTATGTTATTACATTTTATAGCCAAAAAGAAACCTCGAAAAAATTAGAGAAAGCAGTATAAGGGCATTTAATAAATCAAATGCTCTTATTAATATTATTTTATAAAATAAATGTCAAAAAATATGAGCACAGTGTTGAATAAAATATGTTCAGAAATAAGAGAATATTTATTGTACGAATCTATTATATTAAACTTAAAAAATAGACACTGGAGTTTAGAGGTCAGATAGGAGTTACTTTTGTGAGTTGTGGTTAACAAGGGCTTCTTGAAGCAGGTTTCTAGGGACTGGGTAATGTTCTGTTTCTTGATCTGGATGCTAGTTGCATTGATATGTTTCCTTTAGGAAAGTTTATGGAACTATATACTTGTGTTATATATGCATTTCTATGTGAATGCTGGACTGGAATAAAGTTTATACATTTAAATATAAATATATACTTTGAGGACAGGAGGGACGTAAATCATAATTGTTTTAATAAAGAAGGTGTAGCTTTAGGAAAAGCATACTACATTGTTCTATTTTTGGCATTTCACCATGGACCTCTGAACATTTTATAATTGCCCAGTACAGCCTGTCAGATAAATATGTGGGCACTACTGCTTTAGAGAAAGTGTTTTCCAAAATGATCATCACCATTCTGGAACCACAGTTCCACAGGTCGTTAGGATGCTGAGGGTGGGACAGTTGGAAGCTGCTTCCCCAGGGATTTCTCCATTGTTCAGTTCTCATAGTGTTAAGCCTGCAACATTAAAGCACTCATAGACTCTGGCCGCCATTTGTGCTACATGAAGAAAAATGAGACAGTGAAAGAAATGAAAGGAGAGAAAACAGGAGTATAAGCCCAATAAATCAGATTTAAAGAGAAAATCTCTAATCATCTCTGTATTCAGACAGTAGGGAATGAGCATGCAATTCTGCAAGCCCATTCCTAATGCAAGCTTCTGATAAGAATTTGCTATCTCAGTTGTAATCTTTCTACTGAGACATTCAATAAATATTTTTCTTTCATGTCAAGGTAAGGAAATAACCTCACACTACCCATATAAGGAAAGAATAATATACTAATCCTCATGTTATCGTAATACAATTTTATCTTTTAAAGTGGAAGCTAGAGGGACAGATGCATAATCTGGGAGATTTTCCAGAATTGTTTGTTCCTAAATGAGACATTCAGCTATAGCAGCATTAGCAAGCTCTTCTATTTGTCACAATGCCACATGTAGTTGGGAAGATACATGATAAGCACATACAGGATGCTGACAGCTCAGGAAAGATTATCATTGCAGTCTTAGAATTCATCTGTACCGTATTTGAAGATTTTTATGCAAGACTGGATCTTCATTCCTCACCCCAGTTATATGTATATGTGCCAATACAAAATTCTTACTGTTGGTTTCTGAACTTGATAGAATTAGGAAGTAAGTGGTAAAAAAAAATAAGCATGTCCTGAACTTAAGAAAGTTGTTCATATCGTATTCCATAGCCATTGTTTTACTGACTGGAAGAAAGGAATCCTATGGTTTCGGCCATGGGGACAATGCAGAGGAAGATACGATAGACTGATGAAGAAGTAATATTTTCTATTTTCTGTTACACTTTTTAAAATTTTGTTATTTTTAATTTTTGTGGATACATAGCATGCATATATATGTATGTTTGTGTGTGTGTGTGTGTGCACATTCTCCATACGTAGTTGGGAAGATACATGATAAGCATGTATATATATGTGGGATACATGAAATATTTTGATATAGGCATGCAAGTATCGTATGGAAAATGAGGTGTTTGTACATCCCCTCAAGCAATTATTCTTTGTGTTACAAACAGTGAAATAGTATTTTTTTAGTTATTTAAAAATGTACAGTTAATTATTTTGACTATAGTCACCCTGTTGTGCTAGCAAATACTAGGTGTTGTTTATTCTCTCTATTCTTTGTTCCAATTAACCATTTCAACTTCTCCCTCTACCCTCCACTACCCTTCTCAGCCTCTGGTAACCATTCCTCTACTGTCTATCCCCATGCATTCAATTGTTTTGATTTTTACATCCCACAAATAAGTGAGACCATGTGATGTTTGTGTTTCTGTGCCTGGCTTATTTCATTTAACAGAATGACCTCCAGTTCAATCCATGATGTTGCAAATGACAAGATCTCATTCTTTTTATGGCTGAATAGTATTCCATTATGTATATGTACCACATTTTCTTTGTCCATTCATCTGTTGATGGACACTTAGGTTGCGTCCAAATCTTGGCTATTATGAACAGTTCTGCAACAAGCATGAGAGAACAGATATCTCTTTGATATACTGATGTCCTTTGTTTTGGGTATATGCCCAGCAGTGGGATTGCTGGATCATATAGTAGTCCTATTTTTAGTTTTTTGAGGGACCTCCAAACTATTCTCCATGTTGGTTGTACTAATTTACATGCCCTACCAACAGTGTACAAGAGTCCACTTTTCTTCACAGTCTCTCCAGCATTTGTAATTGCTTGTCTTTTGGGTATAAGCCATTTTAACTGGGGTGAGATAATATCCCATTGTAGTTTTGCTTTGCATTTCTCTGATGATCAGTGATGCCAAGCATATTTTCATTTACCTGTTTGCCATTTGTATGTCTTCTTTTGGGAAATACCTATTCAAATCTTTTGTCCATTTTCTGATCTAATCATTAGACTTTTCCTATAGAGTTGTTTTAACTCCTTACATATTCTGGTTATTAATTCCTTGTCAGGTGGTTAACTTGCAAATATTTTCTCCCTTTCTGTGCGTTGTCTCTTCACTTCATTGATTGTTTCACTGTGCAGAAGCTTTTTTACTCGATGTGATCCCATTTGTCTATTTTTGCTTTTGTTGCCTGTGTTTGTAGGATATTACTCAAAATTTGTTTTGCCCAGGCAGATGTCCTGGAGAGTTTCTCCAATGTTTCCTTGTAGTAGTTCCATAGTTTGAGGTCTTAGATTTTAGTCTTTAATGCATTTTGATTTGACTTTTGTTTATGGCAAGAGATAGGGGTCTAGTTTCATTTTTCTGCATGTGGATATACTGTTTTCTCTGTTCCGTTTTTTGAAGAAACTGTCCTTTCTTCAATATGGGTTCTTGGAAACGTTGTCAAAAATAAGGTCACTGTAGGTGTATATTCTGGGTCTTTTGTGATTCCATATAAATTTTAGAATTGTTTTTGTTATTTTTGTGAAGAATTCCATTAGTATTTTGATAGGAATTGCATTGAATCTGTAGATTGCTTTGGGTAGTTTGAACATTTTAAAAATATTGATTCTTCCAATCCATGAACATGTATATACAATTATATTTTTGTGTCCTTTCAATTTCTTTCATTAGTGTTTCATAGTTTTCATTGTACAGACCTTTCACTTCTTTAATTAAGTAAATGCCTAGGTATTTCATTTCATTTGTGGCTATCGTTAATGGAAGTACTTTTTATATCTTTTTTGATCAGATTGTTCACTGTTGGCATACAGAAATGCTACTCATTTTTGTATGTTGATATTGTATCCTGCAACTTTACTGAATTTGTCTATCAGTTCTAATCATTTTTTGTGGAGTCATTAGGTTTTTCAAAATATAAGATCATATCATCAGCAAACAAGGAATATTTGCTTTCTTCCTTTCCAATTTGGATGCCCTCTGCTCCGTTTCTTTCTCTTGTCTAATTGCTGTATTCAGGACTTGCAGTACCATGTTGAACAACAGTGGTAAAAGTGGACATCCTTGCCATGTTCCAGATCTTAGAGGAAAGACTTTCAGTTTTTCCCCATTCAGTATGATACTAGCTGTGGGTCTGTTATATATGGCTTTTTTTTTTTATGTTGAGGTATGTTCATTCTATACCCAGAGTTTTGAGACGTTTTATCATAAAGAGACGTGGAATTGTAATCAAAAGCTTTTTCTACATCAATTGAAATGATAATATGGCTTTGTCCTTCATTTTGTTGATAGGGTGTATCGTATTGATTGGTTTGTGTATGTTGAACCATGCTTGCATCCCTGTGATAAATCCCACTTGTTCGTGATGAATGATCTTTCTAAGGTATTGTTGAATTCAGTTTGCTTGTATTTTTTGAGGAATTTTGCATCAATATTCATCACAGATACTATCCTCTAGTTTTCTTTATTTGATGTGTCTTTTTCTGGTGTTGGTATCAGGGTAATACCGGCCTCATAGAATGAATTTTGAAGTATTCTCTCCTCATCTATTTTTTTGTAATAGTTTGTGTAGGACTGGCATGAGTTCTTTTTTAAATGTTTGGTAGAATTAAGCAGTGCAGCCATCAGGTCCCAGGCATTTCTTCACTGGGAGACTTTACTAAGGCTTTGATTTTGTTACTCATTACTGGCCTGTTTAGGTTTTGGATTTCTTTATGGTTTAATCGTGGCAGGTTGTATATATCTAGGAATTTATCCATTACTTCTAGATTTTTCAATTTGTTGGCATATAGTTGCTCATAGTAGCCACTAATGAGCCTTTGAATTTATCTGGTATTAATTGTAGTATCTCCTTTCTCATCTCTGCTTTTATTTATTTGGGTCTCCCTTTTTTCTTCATAAGTCTGGCTAAAGGTTTGTCAATTTTGTTTACCTTTTCAAAACACCAACTTTCCATTTGGTTGACTTTTTGTATGCTTTCTTTATTACAAAATCATTATTTCTGCTCCGATCTTTGTTATTTCTTTCTTCCACTAATTTTGGGTTCAATTTGCTCTTGCTTGTCTAGGTCTTTAAGATGCGCTGTTAGGTGATTTATTTGAAGTTTTTCTTCTTTTTTGATGTAGGCACCTATAGCTATAAATTTTCCTCTTAATAGTACTTTTACTGTATCCCATAGGTTTTGGTATGTGGTGTTTCTTTCATTTTTAAAATACATTTTCAGTTTCCTTATTAATTTCTTCATAGACCCAGTGGTCATTTAGTAGCATATTGTTTAATTTCCATGTGTTTGTGTAACTTCTAAAATTCCTCGTTGTTGACTTCTAGTTTTATTCCATTGTGGTCAGAGAAGATACTTGATGTTTCATTTTTATTGAATTTTTGAGACTTGTTTTGTGGCCTACAATGTGATCTATCTTTGACAATAATCTGTGTGCTGAGGAGAAGAATATATATTTTATACTCATTGAATTAAATGTTCTGTAAATATCTATTAGCTCCATTTATTCTATAGCACAGATTAAGTCTAATGTTACTTTGGTTGAGCTTCTTTCTGGGAGATCTGTCCAATGCTGCAAGTGGGGGTGTTAAAGGCTCCAGCTGTTATTGTATTGAAGTCTATCTCCCTCCTAAGCTCTAATAATATTTGCTTTGTATATCTGGGTGCGCCAGTGTTGAGTGCATATGTATTTATAATTGTTATATCCTATTGCTGGATTGACCCTTTTGATATTATATAATGACCTTCTTTGTCTCTTCTTACAGTTTTTGTTCTGATACCTATTTTGTGTGATATAGGTATTGCTATTCTTGCTCATTTTTGGTTTCTATTGTCATGGAATGTATTTTTCTATCCCTTTATTTTCAGTCTATATGTATCTTTATAGATGAAGAGTGCTTCTTGTAGTCAGTACACAATTGAGTCTTGTTTTTCAACCATTCAGATACTGTCTCTCCTCTCCTCTCCTCTCATTTCCGTTCTTTCTTTCTTTCTTTCTTTTTTTTTTTTTTTTTTTGAGACGGAGTCTTCCTCTCTTACTCAGGCTGGAATGCAGTGGCACTATCTCAGCTCACTGCAACCTCCACCTCCTGGGTTCAAGAGATTCTTGTGCCTCAGCCACCCAAATAGTTGGGATTACAGTCACCCACCATCATGTGTGGCTAATTTTTGTATTTTTAGTAGAGACAGGGTTTCACCATCTTGGCCAGGGTGGTCTCCAACTCCTGACCTCAAATGATCCACCCACTTTTGGCCTCCCAAAGTGCTAGGATTACAGGCATGGGTCACCACGCTTGGTCAAGACACTGTATCTCTTCTGATTGGAGAGTGTTGTCTAGGAGTGAGAACAGAAAGGGGTACTCACAACTCTCTCCAGTGCCCTATCCTACTGTGACTGAGCTGGCATCAAAGATACAAGTCAAAATCCTCTTTACTTTTCACTCTCCTCTCCTTAGGCAAAAGTAAGGAATCACTTTTGTTACTGTGGGCTGCACTGGTTGGCATAGGGGAGGAATGGTGCAAGCACTCCCTTAGCCACACCAGCTGGTATGTCCCTAGGTCACATGTCACCCTAGTCCTATAGCTCTTAACTCAGGCTAGCACTAGAGTTACCTAGGAATTGTAGTTCATGTGTCCCAGACTGCCTCTCAAGTTTACCTAGGACCCCAGAGCACTTTGGCCCACAAGGGTGAAGCTCTCCAAGAAACTTGAGTTCTGACCCTTGGGATGGACTATTCGCCTCTGGCTTGGGCTGCTTCAAACATTCCCTCTGTGCACAGGCACTGGCTGAGCCCAGCATGGCTTTTTCCTCTGCTGTGACAGCACGGCACTTAGTTAGATATAAAGTCCCCCAGTCACTGTGCTGTCCCTTCCAAAAGTGCAAAGATTCCCTCTCTGCACTGTATGTCCAGTGCTGGGTGATTGGGAAGGGGTGATGATGGTGATTCAGGACTGTCTCTCCTGCCTTTCCTAAATGCCTCTTTTAGAGAGGTGAAGGTAAAACCTGGTACTGTGATTGCTTACCTGATTTTTGGTTCTGGTGACAGTGATTTTCTGTGTGCACATAGTTGTTAAAAGTTGATGTTTCAGTGAGGGAGATGAATTATATAGGCTTCTATTCTGCCATCTTGCACCACCCTGTCCCACTTTTTTGAATTGTTTATGGGGAAACAATTTCCCCATGGTTTATGGGGAAAGCTTCTGGTTTGGGTTTTACCCTCAAGATCTTCTTTGAAATTCATGATTTACTAAGTAGTTTGATATAAGTCATTTTTAAAACTTAGCTATGTATGAATAGAAAATAATGAATGTTATTTTCTTAGGTATAGCAAGCAACTTTCTTATAAACTGACACACCAAAACACTTACCAATTAACCGAAACACTAAAGGTATTTAAAAATTTATTTTTAACCTTTAAATTTTTCTCCATTTAAGTATCTTGTTCACTATAGACTCTCCTACATATGTCTACAATGTTTGGTCTGATTTATTTTATTGGTTATTGAATGTCAGAAACCACCTGAATTTTGCTTGCTTATATAATGCCCAGGAGAGTGCACATTGGTAATCAGTACTACTTGATGATAATTATAACAATGGTAATAAACACTATAATTTGACAGCATCAACTTGGCATATATGCCAGAAATAAACCATCATAAACTTTAAGAAAAGCAAATCTCATTAACCTGTCATTTATTATAATCTCCCTTCACCAAGCATACCCTCTATATACTGTCTTTTTTGCCATATCTAAGTTTCTTCTTGTGTATTTGAGGTTAGAGCTTGCCTCCTCCCACACACTACCCTCTATTTCATGCTGCCCTATTCAAGTGTTTATATTTCTGCTGAAGGCTGTATAATCTAAGATAATCCCTAGCTATTGTAAATATCATTCACTGGCCAGTCATTGCATTTTGCACACCACTGAGAGAGTGATTGTGAGCCAAATAGAGGAGCTTTTGTTTCCACCCAGCAGCCCAAAATAAATTGTATGATTTGACTATTGATGCCAATTACATGGAAGTTTTACCACCAGAGGCAAAGCTTTAAACTGCAAAAGATTAACCCAATATAGTTGGTGTCATTAGGTTTTTAGTGTATATTGGACTCTCAAAGGGTCTCTTTACAACAAACCGATTATCAATGAATAACCTTCTTATCATTGTGACTTCTTGAAAGTCTTTAAAACATGAACCATTCAGTATACAATCTGAATTAGATATCTGAACTAGCCTTGATTTACATTTCCTTGTTTAATTTTAAATATACTTTCTTCTGAATGCTTCATTGTTAAGAGCAGGTGGTAAAATAATTTAAAGAAGAAAATCTGTTATATTTATTAAGTGAAAGAACTTTTTGAAATGCATTAAATCAAAGTTTGTTTCTGCCCATCAGCTTACCGTCTGCATATTCCTATTTATAGTTCAAAGCACTTAAGAGTTGCATAGTGATTTGCTTTTTATGATCACCACTTCATCCAGGATCATTTGCCTCATATCTTCAGCATTTTCAGATTCTTATAAATCTTTACAGTTCACATAGAGGTTAGTTTAAAACTTGCTTCAGATACGAAATTGACTAGATATAAAATTCACATAATCTCAGTGTTAGCCATAGATCAATATCCCAAGTCTTTTTCTCAAAGTAAGTGAACATTTTTGTTTCCCAAGATAGTTGCATACAAGCATTTTCATTCTCACTATAGATGATTCTAGTTCTTCAGTGTATGAGGGGACTATATTTGCTTTCTTGTTATCTAAATAAACATATTTGTATTATTATCAAAAGGAAGAGACTCTAATATAGAAAGAGATTTTGTGTCCATAGGACTAGCCTCATTTTGGAGGCTAATATTACCATTTGACTTTATTCATTGTGTGTTTCTTGGTTTTGTCATGTCACAAATTTCTCTTCTCTAAATTTATGTTTTTTCTCTACCTGGAATAGATGAGTTTTAAAAGAAATTACTGTAAAATAAAACAGTGCTAAATGTATTTTCCCAGAAACTCTTTTTATCAATTATAATTTGCTTTGGCTGAGTGTTACAGAAGATCAAGGTAGCAATGACTTAAATAAAAGAGAAGCGTATTTCTCTCTCCTGAAAAACCCTGGAAGTTTGTAGCCAAGGCAGATATGGTGGCTCCACTCATTTCTGTTTTCTACCCAGTTATCTTTATGTAGTGGAATTTCATCCACATGTTGCAAGATGGAGCTCTCACGACATCCACATTCCAAGAAGGATGGAAGAAGGTGAGAAGAAGGGGCAAAGGGTGCATACCAATGCCATTTAGGGAAGTTTCCTGGAAGCTGCCATGTTCTATTTCCACTTACACTTAATTGACCAAAAGTCAGTCACATGGCCACATCTAAGCTGCAAGCAGGGCTGGGAAATGTGTTTATTTTACATGTGCTTTGCTAAAAACTGTTCAGTTATAAAAAAAAAAAGGGGGATATTGGAAGAGAACTAACAGTCTTCAACATGTACACTTAAAAAGAGTGTTTTGTTTTATTTCTTCCTTTTTTTTTTTGAGTGAGAAGTTTGCTGGGGCTGGTCTTAAACTCCTGGATGAAGTAATCCCACCTCAGCCTCCTAGTAGATGGGATTATAGATGCTCACCACTGCACCTGGCTCCTGTTTTGTTTTGGTTTGAGCAGCTCTAAGAAGAGTATAAAAAGAGTATAAAAACTTTGTCTAGAGATAACTGTTCCCCTGTTTTTTTTTTCCATAATTTTATGAATTCTGATTCAGCCTGCATCTTACTCTGGCTTACTAAATTCTGCCAATATAAAAGTAGAAGTCTTCATTTCCCTAGGTACCTTCTTTTCTGTGTCTCCATATTCTCAAAGTAATTTCTCATTCATCAACTTTTGTCTGACTTAGACTTAAGCCACTGCTTAGAAAATGTGAGAAATGGAGAATTTGGTTGTCGTAGTACTTCTACTTACAACCTAATGCTTTCCTAACTTTTACTAAAGTTGGATCCTAAGTTATATAAGTTACATAATGTTAATTAGCAAGTTTTACTTACTAATTCACTAACCACTATAAAACAAGGACCTAAGTTTAAAGCTAAAATTATGACAATGTACTGAAATTTCAAGACATTACTTTTTCTGGACATGTAAGATGGATCTTGCATAAGATAAAAGAGCTTGGTTTTAGGCACACCTATATGCCAGGCATGGATTCAGAGCCTTGCATATATCATTTTATTCTCAGGAGAACCTTATTTTACAGATAAGCTGAGTTTTAGAATAAATAATTTTCTTAAGCTCACACATGAAGTATGTTCCAGGGTATATGTCTTGCCCCTAGTTATGAATTATTTTCTGCTACACACCCTGCCTCCATGTCATTTCACAAAGAATTTCTTGTGCTCAAGGATTGCGTTCTTCCTCCAAGATGTATATACATCAGTAGAAACAACATAAATATGTATAAAGGCTTTTTAAACTCTCATATACAAAACCAAAGTGCTTTAAAAAGATGTTTAAATTTTAGAATGTGATATCTTTATGTTCAAGATCAGTAGAAGAAATGGATTGATTGATTACAAGATGCTTAGCAAAGCCAAGCGGTAAGGGATTTTCTGATGTGCTTGAGGAGCCCTGATTTGTTCTTTAGCAAATTCCTACATACCATTTAGCACTCAGTGCAACTACCACAACTTGGAAGCCTTCTCTGTTCTTGATCAATTATTCCATTATCTAGATTCATAGAACTCTGTTTACCTATTTCTCTTATAGGTTATTATCATGAGTTTATATGTCTTACATAGCTGTGTGCAACACATTACAATTCAGTGAAGTATTTTTTCTTACAAGGAAGAAGCTGTACTATTCACCTTTTGTCACCGCTAAGGCAAACACAGTATGCTTTCATGTTAGATGTTCAATACATGTTAATATTTTATCAATGAGCTCTTAAATGTATATAATAAGCTGCTCACTCGAAAGTTGTAATATTCTAGAAATAATAAGTTTCCTAAGAAACTCTTTTGTTAACAGATTCTCCATTTCCATCATAGTTTATTCAATACATTATTAATGCAGAGTAAGTTTCCTCATATTTACTTTTATTTTGGTATAATAAGGTCAAATTGTGACTTTTAGGTATAGATATAGTAATATAGAAAGTAATCTAAAACCTGGATATGTTTTTCTGATTAGGAAATTGGAGATACATGAACAGTCTCTCACAGAGAAAAATATATCCAATAGTCACTACAATCAACATAACTTTCTGGTGAAAAGTTGTTTGCTCACTTGCTTGTTTTACTTTCTACTATTCTAGGAGGATGTTTGTCAAGATTACGAAATTCTAACACTTTAAAAATCTGTTTATGAAAGTTGCAAATTCTTTCCTGTAAAGCAATTTTCACAAGAATTATTTTCGTATTAGTTTTAGTGTATCCATGGATAGTCTCAAATTCCTCTTGAATTCCAGTTTTCTCAAGGGAAAACTGCCCATTACAAGCCAAAGATGTGGTTTTTGAGATATTTCTGCCTGAAATACAAATTTTAAAATATTCTCAGTTTCCTAGAATGGCTAGATACTTGTAAGAAATGACAATTTAGATGCACATTTAAAAATTCTTAGCCTTTGAGTAATTTGTAGGTTTGAATAAATTTGAAGTATTTTTGTTCATATAAAAAGGCACATTTTGGCTGTTTAGTTTGTCTTGAAATGCTTTTTAAATTTTTTTCTTCAATTCTTACATTTTTCTTTCTCTAATAATTATAGCCTAGTACTTGAAAACTAAGGATGATCCATTCTGTGTCCTTTTTTTTTAAGGAATTTTGGGATCATCAGAGATATAATTCTGTAATCTCTGTGGGTACCTTCCATAAAATAGTAGCTTCCTGATAAGAACATAGATGCTAACTTTCATTTTTATCTCATACTCTTTTTCCCTGTCTCTCAGTAATATAGGAGTGACCCAAGGTAGCTGTATTAGTCAACCAGTATTAGTCGGCTACAACTACAATAATGCTGTGTAATAAGCATACCCCAAAAGAACAATAAGTAATTATCCTCATATTCACAGTGCCACTTTGAGTAATCTCTGATTGAGACTCTGACTGTAGGTTGACCAAGCATGTTTGATCCACGTTTCTCATTCTAGGGCCCAAGCTAGAATGTCAGTAGATACTTGGGGCACATTCTTACATGGCAGAGTTTTAAAGATCTCAGAAGGGTAAGCAGAAACACGTGATGGTTCTTAAGACCTAGATTTGTAACTAATATAATCTCTTCCA
Source organism: Cacajao melanocephalus (assembly GCA_963573385.1). NCBI lineage: Eukaryota > Metazoa > Chordata > Mammalia > Primates > Pitheciidae > Cacajao > Cacajao melanocephalus. The sequence goes on along the minus strand of CAUYLG010000088.1, from coordinate 15,316 downwards.
TCCATAGTCAATTGTCAAAGCAAGTCACATGGCATGTCCAAAGTCCAGGGGTAGAGAAATACACTCTGCAGTTAGTGAAGCCATTTCAAGAGTTCAGATATATAACACTACTATGAAACAGAATTGAGACTTGCAACTTAAAATACTACAGTATTCTAGTAGATTTTTATTACAGTATTAATTAAACATTTTTCATAAAACACATACAACTCTATTAGAAAGCCCAACTTCTTACAACTTGTTGATCCCACTTGGAAATGTATTCTGAATCAATTTTTTTTCACAAGTTTTCCCTCTAATTCAATGTGTTGGGGTACCAATAAAAGGTAATATTGTAAAGCATAAAGTTAATGCCCCCTGAAAAAGTAGAATATGAAACAAACTTTAAGTCACAGTTTTATATACTGACTTGATAATCTCCTTGTGCTTCAGCACGCTTGGTAGTTGGATTTCCAAATAGCATGATGACTTTCCATACCCAGCTGTCTGCTGCTCAAAACTACCATAAGCTGACTATCACAGCTCACAGGATACCCTTGAAGAAGACCATCTGGTTTATGTCTCTTGGCAAAATTTGTTTAAAAAACAAGCAGCTGCATGACAAAGTAAGAAGAGTCTCTGTCTAGCTGTGGTAAATAAGTAGCTTTGCAGTACTCATAATAAAGCATTTTTTTTCCTAATCCAAGCCAACATCCTCTAAAGGAAAGTATTATTTTCTTACAACTGAAAGAAAAATCTACAGAATTCAGTGATGAGGGAAGAACTCCATTAAATTTATGTTTCAGCAGCTTGAGATTTTGAGAAAAACATAACAAAAACCTGTTTGTGATTAGATACAATCTTCTTATAATAACTATTTTTAGAAGTATTTATTTAGAATCCAGCACTTGGATATTATTTTAATTCTTTATATTAAGAAATTTGCATTTCATAAAACTTATCCATTGAACCCTAATACTGGTATTGTAATGGTGAGCCAGAATGGGTAATGTCACTTACTATATAGTCAGTACATAATAATTCATTGAATAACTCTGTCCTCCTGTTACTGTCAGTGAATCCATACGGGTCTGCAGCAACCTTAGTTCTTTCCTCCTCGGAGGAAAGAATTCGACCAAGGAGGCATAATGCAGATGGAAAGACCAAGGCAAGTTTTAGAGCAGGAGTGAAAGTTTATTTAAAAACTTTAGAGCAGAAATAAAAGGAAATAAAGTACACTTGGTAGAGGACCAAGTGGGCAACTTGGGACATTAAGTGTCCTGTTTGACCTTCGATTTAGGGTCTTGTATGTTGGCATACTTCCAAGGTCTTATATCCCTTCTCCCATGATTCTTCTGTTGGGTTGGGGGCTATCTGCATGCTCAGTGGCCTGCTAACACTTGGGAGGGGAGCATGCACAATATGTTTACTGGAGTTGTACTCAAGAGGTGTTCCCTTACCAGTCGAGCGTTTCTACGGGAAGGTCATATACCAGTTACACTCAGACATTTTGCCTGTTAGTGTGCATGCTGGAGCCCATTTGCTCAACTCCTGAGATCTTATCGGGAAGCTGCTGATCACCAATTTCAGGTGTTTTTTTATCTATTGGTAGACTCTCTTTCCCTGGTACTGGCTGTGACCAATTATTTTTTAAAGACACAGTTTAATAACCACCTGACCATCACTTGATGGTTACCTGATATTTCTGGTTGGGGTTGGTGGTCTCCTACCCTGCTCATATCTGACTAGCTACCTACTATATCACTACTATTAGGTATATCTGTATCCCATTACACTCACTTTCTATTACAAAAAGAGTACATTATTCATTTTGCAAAAGAATTAGTCAACCTTCCAGTCCAGTTAAGTGCTTTTCCTTACCTCTATGTAGAAGATCAGACTAGCCATGCTTGAGGATTGATTCTGGTCTTAATAATGTAAATTATTGCATTACTAGTGTCTCGGTTTGAGTTCTTACATAAGCAAATCCTGAGACAAGGATTTGAGTTCAAATAGTTTCTTTGGGCAGTGATTCTAGGAAACTGTGGTAAGGTAGTGGCGTTGTGAGAAAGGTAAAAAAAAAAAAAAAAAAAGCAACCTGTAAAGAGTATGTTAGCAAGCTAAACACCACTGTGGAAACTAGGGCTTAATTCCCTGGAGAAAGTCTGAGAAAGCATAAAACCCTTGTCTCAGAGTTATCTTCGACAAGGTGCAAGAGCTGAGGTGTTTCTATTTCAACTCTTATTAGTCACTTTTAAAGGACTGCTCAGGGTATCAGGTTATTAATTTCCTTTTGCAAGAACTTCCAACCTGTTTTTGCTTGTGGTTGTAGCTACTTTTTATGTTTCAAAGAAAGACTTTAGACTAAGACATGCAGTTTCTGGCTGTTGGACATCAACCAGAGTATTCTGGAGCATCCAGGACCAAGATAATGGGTGAGCTCCACCTAGATCTATGGCAATGTGAGGGAGTGGCATTATTACCCTAGCAAGGGCCACTGCACTTCCCTACCCAGCTGGTTACTCTTCTGCTTACTTGTGTTACTTTTCTGACTCCTTCATTCCTCTGGATTGTGATTCACCGTAAGCTTTTGTATTCTGAGGCTTGTGTGGCTATGTCTTTCTATTTCTTCCTTATTGACTTACTTGCTTAATATTTTGCTAATGTTTACCTTTGTTATTCCTATTTACTCACCATTGGTTAGTTCTGTGAATTATTGAGTCTTGCTTTATAAGTTTAAAAACAACTTCGCCATTTTTTTTAAGTGTGATTCATACCAGTTAGTGACAAAATTAGAAGTGGAAATTAAAGGTCATATACATAATCCTACACAAGCCAAATTCTTGAATGGCATAAAATACTTGAATTTGTGTTTTACTATCACCAATATAGCAATAATTTGGGGGTACTTCTCAAAGAATTGATTTAACAAAATTTTATTTTTGTGCCAAGATTTTTTCAAGTCCCCTGGAAATTATTCAACAGTATTGTCTTTAAAGTCAAAGGAAAAGTTAATATAATGATTACTTTTCTTTGGACACGGAATTGCTGGAGGCTTCTGTGACTTGCTTGAACCAGCTGACTTTATGCACAGTTTTAGTTAGAAATTCAGTACTAAGTCAAACGTTTTCAAAGTAAAGTCCTAAAAGACCAAAAGTACAATTCTTGAAATATCCCTAGAAAAGGTAAAAATAAATTAGTTTTCACTAGAAATGAAGACAAAATTTTCTCATTAGTTTGTTTTGCCTCATGATCAGAATTCTTTGCCACATGAAAATATTTTGGTTTATAGGTGGTAACATAAAGAGTAGTAGGGATAGAGATCTAAAAGTCCCAATTAGATAACAGAAAAAGAAGGAGCAAAGCTTTTGAAATATATAAAGAAGAATGTTCAAGAGAGACATGAACAAGGCTGTAAATACTTTAAGGGCTGAAAAACACAGAAAAATGAGATAAGTGAAGTTAAGTGAAAATTTTTCCTTTACTGAGAACTGAAAATTGTGTGAAGGTTTTTGTTTTACTTTGTTTTGCTTTGTTTTGCTTCTTAGTAAGGAAATACCAGTGGCAAATCTGGAGCATTAGAAATGATAGAACTTTTATAACAGTGGTGTTTCAAACGTCACAAAGGAAATTAAATTGCAGATTGGGTTTAAAAGCACTGGAATTACTTCCAGCTCCATTTCTCAGCATTCTGGTATGTAGCAAGAAATAGATCACAGCGTATCTACAGGAGAGAATTTTGGTTTTAACTGATCTTGGTGCAAACTGCTTCTTAGTTCCTTTGCATTTGGTGATGTATGTAAATCATGAAAGGTACAAACACTTATAATAACTCTATAATTATGATTATTATATTACACAACTGTTTATGGGCTGGATAGGGCCGTGTGTCTTCTTGCGTGAATAATCAAAAATAAGGAAAAGACAGTAAGAAATGTATGTTATATGAATGCTGCCATTATCATTCATAAAATCAGATTTCTTTGTGTATAACATTTAAATATTTCTGTTTTTGTTTCAGAGCATCTTAGTCATAAGAGAGTTCTTTATTGATATTTATGAAATATCAATAATATTTGCCAAAATCCTTTTTATAAGGAATAACTGTGAAAAATGGAAAATATACTAAATATGAAATTTTTTCCATTGAGTAGTTCTCTAAAAGATTTTCATAACATTTCTGTCCATGATATGTAAATCTTTAGATCTAAAGACTATAAGTGTACAGAACTTAAAATACTTTGATCAAAAAATTCTCTTATTAATATGACGATGGTGTTTGAAAGTAAAAAGGTAAAAGAAAAATGAAGTTTAGCTTAAATAAGTAAACTCAGAAAGTAAAATATATTGATCATACTGCCTGTATTAGTCTGTTCTCATGCTGCTCTAAAGAACTGCCCACGACTGAGTAATTTATAAAGAAAAGAAATTTAATTGACTCACAGTTCCACATGGCCTCAGGAAAGACTGAACTATGCCAGAAGGGGAAGCAAACACTTCCTTCTTCACATGGCGGCAGGAAGGAGAAATGCTGAGCAAAGAGGGAAAAGCCTCTTATAAAACCCACTATCACGTGAACAGCAGCATGGGGGTAACCGCCCCCATAATTCATTTGCCTCTCACTGAGTCCCTCACATGGCAGATGGTGATTATAGGAACCACAATTCAAAATGAGATTAGGGTGGGGACACAGGCAAACCATATTGTTTCACCCCGGCCCCTCCCAAATGACGTGTCTTCACATTTTAAAACACAATAATGCCTTCCCAACAGTCACCCAAAGTCTTAACTCATTCCAGCATTAACCCAAAAGTCAAAATGTGAAGCCTCATCTGAGACAAAGCAAGTCACTTTTGCCTAGGAGCCATAAAATCAAAAGCAAGTTAGTTAATTCCTAGGTATAATGGAGGTACAGGCATTGGGTAAATACACCCATTTCAAATGGGACGAATTGGCCCAAACAAAGGGGCTACAGGCTACATGCAAGTCAAATCCAATGAGGCAGTAATTAAATCTTAAAAGTCCCAAATAATCTCATTTGACTCCATGTCTCACATCTAAGTCATGCTGATGCAAGAGGTGGGCTCCCATAGCCTTGGGTAGCTCTGCCCCTGTGGCTTTGCAGGGTACAGTCCCCTTTCTGGCTGCTTTCACAGGGTAGCATTGAGTGTCTGTGGCTGTTTCATGCACATGGTGAATCAACCATTCTTGGTCATGGAGGATGGTGGCCCTCTTTCTCACAGCTCAACTAGGCAGTGCCCCAAAGATGACTCCTGTGTGGGGCCTCCAACCCCACATTTCCCTTCTCCACTGACTTAGAAGAGGTTCTCTGTGAAGTCCCTACCTCTGCATCAAACTTCTGCCTGGACATCCAGGTATTTCCATATATCCTCTGAAATCTAGGTGGAAGTTTCCAAATTTCAATTATTGACTTCTGTGTACTTGCAGGCTCAACACCACGTGGAAGCTTCCAAGGCCTGGGGCTTGCACCCTTTGTAGTCATGGCCTGAGCTGTATCTTGGCCCCATTTAGCCATGGCTGGAGTGCCTGGGATGCAGGGCACCTACTCCCTAGGCTGCACATAGCAGGGAGGCTCTAGGCCAGCCCAGGAAACCATTGTTTCCTCCTAGGCCTCTGGTCCTGTGATGGGAGGGGCTGCCATGAAAACCTCTGACATTTCCTGAAGACATTTTTCCCATTGTCTTGGTGATTAATAATTGCCTCCTTGTTACATATGCAAATTTATGTAGCTGGCTTGAATTTATCCTCAGAAAATAAGTTTTTCTATTCTATCACATCCTCAAGCTACTTTTATGCTCTGCTTCCCTTTTAAACTAAGTTCCAATTCCAGACCACATATTTGTGAATACATAAAACTGAATGCTTTTAATAGTATCCAAGTCACATCTTGAACACTGCTGCTTAGAAATTTCTTCCACCAGATACCCTTAAACATCTCTCTCAAGTTCAAAATTCCACAGTTCTCCAGGACAAAGGCAAAAAGCCACCAGTCTCTTTGCTGAAGCATAGCAAAAGTGACCTTTACTGTAGTTACCAACACGTTTCTCATTTCCATCTGAGACCACCTCAGTTTGAACTTTATTGTCCATATCATTATCGGCATTTGGGTCAAAGCCATTCAACAAGTCTCTAGGAAGTTCCAAACTTTCCCACGTTTTCCTGTTTTCTTCTGAGTCCTCCAAACTGTTTTAACCTCTGCCTATTACCCAGTTCCAAAGGTGCTTCCACATTTTTGGGTATCTTTATAGTAGCACCCTACTCTCTGTGGTACCAATTTACTGTATTAGTCTGTTCTCATGCTGCTATAAAGAACTGCCTGAGACTGGGTAATTTATAGAGGAAAGAAGTTTAATTAGCTTAAAAAGCCAGTTTTGCATGGCTTGGCAGGCTTCAGGAAACTTACAGTCATGGTGGAAGGGGAAGTAAAAACATCCTTCTTCACATGATGGCAAAAAGGATGAGAAGTGCTGAGCAAAGGAGGAAAAGCCCCTTATAATACCATCAGATCTCATGAGAACTCACTATCATAAGAACAGCAGCATAGGGTAACCACCGCATGATTCAGTTACCTTCCACTGGGTCCCTCCTACGATATGTGGGGACTATGGGAACTACAATTCAAGATGAGGGTGGGGACACAGCCAAACACTATCACTGCCTTTTAAGATACGTGGATCGTTTTTCTACATTAAGTAAATATGTAGACATCTGGATTTTATTCTCTTTTCAATCTGCTGAGAGCAGTAGTCTCTTGGAAGTGAGTTCCATTTACATTTTTTCCTTTGGATATCAAATATATGAAATGATTTTTTAAATCAGCAGCTGAGGGATAAATGAGGATTGGTAGATGGGGAAAGGATAAGTGTTGTAGTTAATGGACCATGTTTCAGTGTGTCTATAATTAGCTAGAAGTTGTCTCTTACCATTCAACATCCTGGATGGCCTTCCAACAGAGGACATTCTCATCTTCTTTCATCTTCCAGAGCTAGCACATGTGTTTCATGTCTTTAGATAGTAAAAATCAATTCAGATTTTCATGGAAAATACCCTCTCTTCATCTTAAAGAAAGAATTATGGCAAATTCATTTATTGAAAAGTGAAACCTGCTACAGTTAGTACATAGTTAATTCCATATATGTTAACGGTATCATTTTATACATTCACACAGTAAAAGACCAAATTTTGGTCAGTTCTTGATAATAATAATAGTAAAACAGAATTTCTGTTGGCTTGTTTTCATATTATTTTGAAATGCTGAATGAATTTACTAAGTTTGATAACATTATGTTATACCTTTATGTTTTAAAATTTAATGACAATTATTCTTCCAAATATGACAGTGTCCTCAGTAGTTGACAGTCTGCAAAATATTCTGTTATCACATGCAATCAACCATATCTCCTTCTTGAGCTTTCTTTAAGCACTTGTGTCCTGTATTTTTCCCAGAAATCTGGTAATAAGTTGAAAAAATGATAAACAAAATTGTATCATTGTATATAATGGATATTTATAAATACTGATAAACATTTTTATAGTGTTATTTAAGTGATTACTTCAGGTATGTATTTCTGCTTTCTTCATTTTAACTTCTCAACATATTAGGTTGTTATCTTACATTGGGTTTTCTAAGAAACAGACTCTAAGGCAGAGATTTGCATGCAGATGGTTTCTTGGTGAGTGCTCTTGAGAAAAATGCCTGGGAGGGAATAAAGGGAGAAGGATTAAGCAGAGAGAGGAGTTGACTAATGATGCAGTTAAAAGGGAGATCTTATCTAGTCCCATGGAGGGTTGGGATGACCATTTAGAGTATTACTATATAAAGCAAGGAGGATGGACCATTGTAGCCCTAATCCATTAGTCATTAGATGTGAGCCTCCCAACTACCAGCTTCTGAGCAGTGTAATCTTGGTCAAAGAAGTACCTGTCTGCCGAGAGAAATTTCAGGGAAGAGCTTAGCTATGAGCTTTTAGTAGATAACACTCCTAGTAACTGGGAGAATGAATGCTTCATTTGTAATTGGTGAATCTGGGTGGCACACCACAGTGTTCACTACAGTAGTCATTTATCCTTATTGAGACATATATTGCTTTTAAGTATAACTTTTATACCTAGCAATGCATTTAGGTAGGGTTTTGGCCAAGCTATTCATTTTTGGAAACAGTTTCATTGTGGTATAAATGATATACAATAAACTACACATTTAAAGAGTACAATTTGATAAGTTTTGACATATGCAAATGCCAGTGAAACCATTACCACAGTCAAGATACTAAGCATATCTACCATCCTCACAAGTCTCTTCTTGGTAATCACGCTCTCCTGCTCCTCCCTTCATTCTCAGGTTACCACTGATGCTGACTGGCATTATAGATAAATTTGCATTTTCTAGAATTTTATAAAAGCAGAATCCTCGTGTGTACCTTATTTCTGGTGTATCTTCTTTTACTCACAAACTACTAACTTTCATTTTGTGAGTAATATGATCTCTGTGTGAGTACACACATTAAGAAAGTCAATAAAAACATTATAATTTGATTCTGATACTAGTTTATGGGTCTGCATTATGTATTTAAAGATACCATTGGGCAGCAAACCACACTGCCATGTGTGTACCTACACAACCATCTTACATGTTCTTCACATGTACCCCAAAACCTAAAATGCAATTAAAAAAAAATATATATATACACACACACACACACACACACACACACACACACACACCCCATTATATTAGGACTAGCCATTAGGTATCAAGTAACCCTGATGTTTAGGTAGTTATTGTTTTATTTGCCATTAATCTTTTTATGAGCTCACATTCTACCAATTACTTAAAAATATTTGATTTAATATCTGAGTACAGAAAAAGAACATATTTATGATATTTACATTTCATAATTTAATATTATAATTTACAATAGTTTAAAATAACCAGTCCTGAAATTATTTCTTGCCTAATATTCTGCTCTATTTATTACCCACTCCATGAAAAACATTTCCCAGAAAAATCACAAACATGCTCACTTGAGTGTATTATTACCCACCACACAGAAGAATTTCCAGAAACAATCACAAACATGCTCTCTTGAGTGCAATTGACCAGCCATTCATTAAAACAAAATAGTTTACCTAATTTCTATTGGTAGACATTTCTAGATTGCTCTTTTGAGGCATTAGTGCGATTGTATTTATGATAAAGAAATAATGAATTCACAAATTTTATAAAGTTCTCTTAAATTTACCAAGTCAATAGCACCACCACTATGAATACTATAACCTGTAACTTAATTAGGATTCTCAATTCCAAGAACGTACCACCATTATTTCTTATAAAAAGTCCTCAGACTAAAACATGTATTGTCCTTTATACCTCCCTGCCTTTTAAATTGAACATTTCACCATTAACTGGATTCCGTACACTCTTTCTTCATGTTTTCATGTCCTCTCTTTTCATTCTCCTGGACATCAATCTCAAATCAATAGATACCTTGTAAGAGGTCTCTCTCCACCCAAATCCCTGTCTATTTTCAAAGAGTTAATCTTTCTGAAGCAGCACTTCCTGCTTCACATTTCCCAGCACGGGAACCTTCCGTGGTTCCCTCTTGATAGCTTTGATTTCAAACTGGTACCCCCAGGAGAAAAGAGCTGAAGGATGTGTTTTGCTTGGCTGTTTTGTTTGACCTGCAAGGAACTTTAAAAGGCAATGAAACAGGGCAGAGATTGGACTGATCAACATCATCAGTTTAGGACTTATTGCTCTACTTTCTAAGGCTTTACAATGTTATGTGTCCCCTGTGTCCCTTGAAGGCATTTGATTTTCTAACCTCCTAGGCCAGAGGCTAACATGCTGAATTCATAGTCTGGCACTCATAAACCCTAACTGGGCTTCTGTAACTTGTATCTCTATGCAACTCTACAGCAAAATGTACTTATTTTATCTAAAATACCCTTATTCCATACTTCTTTGGAGTATAATTTTATATGTAAAAGTCCTCACCACCTATAACCATTAGGAAGCTTTGAGTCTAAGAAGCAGAAACCATCTCCATTTAACTAAAGTGAAATGAAACTTATTGGAGGGATAATGTATGATTCTTGGAAATGAAGGAAAAGAAGGCAGCTGTGGCCCAAGCAGGGCAGCAATGAGAATCAGGAGCTCCAGGAAAGTTATTTTCATTGGTACTATCATTAAAATGGTTCAGCTTCAAATGATACTATTTTTCTCAATTCTAGATTCAAATTCCTAAATCTAACTGGCCTAAATTAGGAACTTGTCCCACCACTTTATAGAGTTTACAGAGCGCTATGATTATAGGTTCCCATAAGATTATGCAGAATGAGGGAAGAGTAATTTCACAAAAGGAAAAGCAGGGTAACATTCACCAAAGAATAGAGATACTTATTCAGAACAATTAATGTTAGATGCCATAAAAAACTAACGCTGAAATCTCAGTGGTCTAATGAATACTTATTGATTGCTCATATAAAGTCTGATATAAATCAGGCAACACTCCTCCACAGTGACTCAGGAACCTAAATTGCTTTCATCTCATGGCTCTGCCATATCAACATTGAAACTTCAGAGGTATTGACAAAGGAGAGCTGAGAAATTGACACTAACTATTAAGTGCCTCAGGCAAGAAGTGATGCATCGCTTCCTACACATTCCCATTTTCCAGGATTCAGTTACACTGGCCCTAATGAGACCTTAAGTGAACATGAGAAACATAATAAAATAAATAGCAAGATATCCAATGAGAACTAATTTTCCTCACCACAGAAGGGATATTGGATAGACAAAAAAAGTGTGGAGGGAGGAATATCCATTAAATGATCCTTAAATGCCCTGCTCAGATGCTAAGTTTTCCATCAAGGCTCTCTTGACCAACCCATAAAGAGATGATATCCAACTCCTCTGAACATCTGGAACATTATATTCCACTTATTTATACTGTCTCCTATTATAATAATTGTTGGCTATTCCTTATTAGACAAACTATATCTTAAGCTTTTATGGGACAGTGATCAAGAGTCATAATTTATCTTGTCTTTCTACAGCATTCAATGCATTTTAGACTTTCAATATATAGCAATCTTTGAAGCCAGTGTATTAGTATTTTTTCTAAAACTGTATTCATCACATAACTTGATGGATGTTCAATGAAAACATATTGAATAGTTATTCATGCAGATAGCAAATTTCTTACATTTCATGTTACTCATTGTTTACTTATATTCATCATGAATATAAATTTAATATATCAAATTCTATTACATTTAGTATAAAGTAAATAAAATATACCAATAATTATATATATAAATTAATTTTTATATTTCATATTATTTGTGAATCATATACATAGTCATAGAAAATTTACAACATTGAAGTAAATTATACAATGTAAGTTGTATGTATTAAAATACATTCCATAGAAAGTGCTTTAAATTTAGTAAGTTAGCATGAATACATATTAAATTTAAAATAAGTTTTCAAAATAAAATTATTTCACACTTGTGGGCTTGATCTGACAATATCACTCACTATATGATATGGCCACATAGATTTGAATTAGTATAATTTTAATGCATGATACTGTGTGATATTTTAAGGTTCCAAAATTGAATGTTTCTATTAAGTAACAGATATTTAAATGACAAGCAGAAGCTATAATGACAAAACAAACAAGATTTACTATGTTTTCTTAAGTGAATCCTAAATCTTCTTTCATCTCATGGAGAAGAAATATATACTTTTAGTTTCCAGCCACTTCTGTCTATATTCATTTAAAATAAACTATTATTTATATCTAATATGATGCCATGTGAGTATACAATTTGTAGTATAGAGAAATAATTTCATTGAATTATTTTGGCTGTTTGTACCTGAAACCTGTTTCTAACTTATTTATTTTTCTATTTATATATGTTGTAATGTTTTTTATGATTCTACCTATTGCTATGTTCAAAACAATGAGAAGAAATATTTTACCCTGATTTTTTTTATTATACTTTAAATTCCAGGATACATGTGCATAATGTGCAGGTTTGCTACATAGGTATACATGTGCCATGGTGGTTTGCTGCACATATCAACCCGTCATCTACATTAGGTATTTTTCCTAATGCTATCCCTCCCCTAACCCCCGACCCCCCAAGAGGCCCAAATGTGTGATGTTCCCCTCCCTGTGTCCAGGTGTTCTCATTGTTGAACTCCCAGTTATGAGTGAGAACATGTGGTGTTTGGTTTTCTGTTCCTCTCTTAGTTTGCTGAGAATGATGGCTTCCAGCTTCATCCATGTCCCTGCAGAGGACATGAATTCATCCATTTTTATGGCTGCATAGTATTCCATGGTGTATATGTGCCACATTTTCTTTATCCAGTCTATTATTGATGGGTATTTGAGTTGGTTTCAAGTATTTGCTATTGTGAACAGTGCCACAATAAACATATGTGTGCACGTGTCTTTATAGTAGAATGATTTATGATCCTTTGGGTATATACCCAGTAATGGATTGCTGAGTCAAATGGTTTTTCTAGTTCTAGATTCTTGAGTAATTGCCACACTGCTTTCCGCAATGATTGAACTAATTTACGCTCCCACCAACAGTGTAAAAATATTCCTATTTCTACACATCCTCTCTAGCATCTGTTGTTTCCTGACTTTTTAATGACTGCCATTCTAATTGGTGTGAGATGGTATCCCATTGTGGTTTGATTTGCATTTCTCTGATGACCAGTTATGATGAGCATTTTACATATGTTTGTTGTCTGCATCAATGTATTCTTTTGAGAAGTGCCCCTTTTTAATTTACTTGTTAAGCTTAGTACTTTCTAAGTACTTTTGTATCCTACTATCTTGGTCCCTATATAAGAATCATAGTATTATAAAAATAAACATCCTGTTATTTCATAATGATTAGCATATCAGCAAATTTAAGAGCAACGCCTATACCTTTACCTTCATCATTATTTTCATGTTTAAAACCCTGACAATTCTAGAATAATGAAGTTATAATTATCCATTGGTAATAAAAGTCACACCAAGTTATCCTTGATAGTTAACTTGGCATAGTGGAGTGCACTGAGCAATTCAATTAATAATTAATTATGTGGTTACTAACTCAAATTGTATTGAGAACCAAGGAGTTAAAATTATCAGTACTGTGTTTGCAGTGAATTTACTTTCTGTTCTTTCTTTTTTTTTTTTTTTTTTTTTTTTTCGAATAGCGCCATAATTAGTATCCTAATAGAAACAGAATATAAAGTGGGTTTCTGGGTGCTTGTTTATTGAGATGTGTAGCAATATATATTTTAATTATAATTTGAGTCACTAATTGTTGTCAAATACTATTTTAATTTCTTAGTTCAGCGATTAAATGATATGTAAACAGTTCAAAAGAAGAATATGATAATATGGTTTATATGACTAAATAACTTAAATCACTATACGACTTCAGAAGTTTTATTTAACAAAAGTTGTATAAGTGTTTTAGCTAATGTTAATGTTGCCTTTTTTGTAAATCTTCTCTACCACAAATATAAGACAAATTGAAGAACAGCATTTTCTTTAAATATTGATTATTAAAATTAATATATAAATATTTCCTGTGCATGAGAATTTATGGCGAAATTATAAAGGACTTGCAGCTACTGATAATATCCTTCTGTAATCTTTCTTCATGGCATAATTGTTTAATTTTTGCTAACCACAATCATTTATGAAAAGAAACAGCTAAAGATAATTACTATAACCTCTTTCTCTTCATAAAACCCTCAAATATCATAATTATGAAAGTGTAAGATTATAAAATTTTCTCATTTAAATATGCATCTTAACATTTGCAGACTTCACTAATTTCTTCATTTATTCTTGACATCCACACTTAAACTCTGTCAAAACTGGTCATTCATAGACTCATCATTCATTCAACAAATATTAGTGTGACCCTACTATGATTCTGAGTTCTAAAAATATGAAACTGAACAAAATATAAACCCTGGTTTCTGTATATATATATAAAGGAATGATGGACTCACAATTTTAATGCAGATTGAAAAGCTTTTAGTTCATGTCTGCATCGGGAGCTATGAATATAGAAAAGTAGTATTGTCTGACACAGCTTGAGGGTCACAGTCTGGAAATAACCAGGTGAAATGATCCTTGAGTTGAGTTCTAAAAAAATGAGGAGGAATTTTCCAGATAATGGACAGTTTAGGAGGAATTAACCAGATAATGGAAAGTTTAGGAAAGAAACGCTACTTACATGTCAAGGACAAAGTTTGACCAAACGTTTCTCAGAATTGGATTTATGTAAGATAAAATCAAAAAATTGTCACTAAGGTTTTTCACACCTGCAGCAACTACCATCATATCTGGCTCAATATTTACTAAAAGAAATATTTAATTATTTTTGGCTTTTTTTGCCACTGCCATAGATTATGCTATGTAAAGAGAAATTCTAGATACATGCTGAAGTATTTTCAGGTGAAATAATGTTACTTGTGGATTTTGTTTTGACAAACTTCCAAAGGGATTACTTTTAATAGAAAGAGGAATGGAGGAAGGTTATACAGGATTGGCAAAATGTTGATACTTGTTCAGGGTTGTGACAGGTGCATGGGGCTCCGTAATATTGTTCTCTTTACTTATATATGTCTTTGAAATTTTTCATGATGTAAAATTTTAAAATCAGAATTACAGTAATATCTTTTTCTTTGCCAATCATTTTCAAACTTGGTTCAACCACTGAATTTAAACTACCTACGAGACGTTAAAAACAAATTAGATATCCTGGTTTAGTTGGCCTGGGGCAGGTCCTGGCCATATCTGTAGTGTGTGTGTGTGTGTCTGTGTATGCCTTTAGTTTCATATTTGACTCTAAAGTATATGGAAAAGCAATTCTGGGCTCTACATATGGAATTCCAATGTCTGACATTAGGTGGTGCAAGTTGTGAGCCATGATTTCAGACAGGACTTGTGGAATTAGCAGTTCATTCTTCTTGTTATGATTTTCATACAAATGAAGGACTCCTTGTTTTCAAAGAGAAAATAAAATTTTATATAAACTAATATCTTAAGAATAAGAAACAATAATGATTTATGGTATAAGTACTAGTAAGAACCTCTTCTTTTATGTACATTGTGATAAACTAATGTTTTTTTTTTAATTTTAATTTTTATTTTTGAAAGAAAGAAAAAGAAAGGAAAGAAAGTGAGAGTGAAAGAAAGAAAAAAAAGAATGTAAGAGAGAAAGAAAGAGGAAGAGAAAGAGGGAGAGAGAACGAGATTCTTGTTCTATTGCCCAGGCTAGAATG
>CAUYLG010000086.1:0-37375 GCA_963573385.1 Cacajao melanocephalus | reverse complement strand
CAGAACTTCCAATACTATGTTGAATAGGAGTGGTAAGAGAGGGCATCCTTGTCTTGTGCCAGTTTTCAAAGGGAATGCTGCCAGTTTTTGCCCATTCAGTATGATATTGGCTGTGGATTTTTCATAAATAGCTTTTATTATTTTGAGATACATTCCACTGATACCTAGTTTATTGAGAGTTCTTAACATAAAGGGCTGCTGAATTTCCCCTTTAAGCTGTTCATAACATTTCATAGAATAAATATTTTACAATTCAACAAAGGCCAGTTTATCCATTTTTTCTTTCATGAATTGTGATTTTGCTGTCAAGTCTAGTTTTCAGTCTCAAATATTTTTGACTATTTTTTTCTGAAATATTTATAATTTCTACGTTTCACATTTATTTCCATGATCCATTTTGAGTTAATTTGTATACCATATAAGGTATGACACTTGGTTTGGCCTGCCTCTCTCCCTCACTTCCCTCCCTCCCTCTGTCCCTCCCTCCCTTTTTCTTTCTTCCCTCCCTGCTCTCTCCCTCCTTTCTTTTTCTCCCTTCCTTCCTTTCTCTTCCTTCCTTCCTTCCTTCCTTTCTTTCTTTCTTTCTTTCTTTCTTTCTTTCTTTCTTTCTTTCTTCTTTCTTTCTTCTTTCTTCTCCTTCCTTCCTTCCTTCCTCCCTCCCTCCCTTCCTCCCTCCCCCTCCCTTTGTTATTCTTTCTTTCTCTCTCCTTCCCTCCTTCCTTCCGTTCTCTCTCTCTCGCTCTCCTTTTTTCTTCTTTCTTTTTTTCCTTCCTCCCTTCCTTCCTTCCTTCCTTCCTTCCTTCCTTCTTTCCTTCTCTGTCCTCTCTCTGTCCTTCTCTTTTCATTTCTTCCTGCCTTTGGATGTCCAGTTGCTTCAGCATATTTATTGAAAAGGTTATCCTTTCTCCATTTAATTGGTCTTACATCCTTGACGAAAAGCATTTCAGCATGGTGTGGGAAGCTATGTACGGGTTCTCCATTCTATTCCAGTAATTTGTGTGTCTATCCCTCTGCCAATACTACAGTCTTGATTACTACAGCTATATAATCAATCTTAAAATTGGGTTAATTGATTT
The DNA here is from genome assembly GCA_963573385.1 of Cacajao melanocephalus. Classification (NCBI taxonomy): domain Eukaryota; kingdom Metazoa; phylum Chordata; class Mammalia; order Primates; family Pitheciidae; genus Cacajao; species Cacajao melanocephalus. The sequence continues at coordinate 36,299 of CAUYLG010000086.1, read as the reverse complement.
CTTTATTCTTCTTGAAAATTGTTTTGGCTATTCTAGTCCTTTAGTCTTTAAATATATATATGTATACCTAAAAGAAACCTTGGTGGGATTTTTTTGTTGTTGAGACAGAGTCTCACTCTATCGCCCAGGCAGTAGTGCAGTCGTGTGATCTCAGCTCACTGCAACCTCTGCCTCCTGGGTTCAAGTGACTCACCTGCCTTGACCCCTCAAAGTGCTGGGATTACAGGCAGGAACCACCATGTCTGGCCTTTGATGGGATTTTGATAGAAATTACATTAACCCTTTTTATCAATTTGGGGAGAACAGGAACCTTTGCTTTGTTAAGTCTACCAAATCATGAACATGCTGTCTTTGCATTTGTTTAGATCGTCTTTGATTTCTTTTTTTTTTTTTTTTGGCATTCATTTTTAGTGTTTGGCATAGAAGTCCTGAATGTGTTTTGTTAAATTTGTACCTAAGTATTTAATTTTTTGAATGATTATATATAGCATTGCATTTTAAATTTTAGTGTTCATGTGTTTATTGCTAGTATATAGACATGCCATGTTTTTTTCTAGGTTTATCTTGAATCCTGAAACCTTGCTGAATTCATTTATTAATTCTAAAAGGTGTTTTGTGAGTCCCTTGAAATTTTCTACATTGATCATTATATCATCAGCAAATAGGGACTTTTATTTCTTCTTTTCCAAGTTATTTGACTTTGATTTCCTTTTTCTTGCATTATTGAGTGTCTAGAAATTTCCAGCAGTGTGCCGAATAAGAGTGGTGAGGGCAGACATTCTTTATTAAACTTAATTCTGTTTCTCTTTCTAGTTTGTTGAGTTCAATCTTCAGCTTTTCTTTAATTTGTAAGGATGCTGGCCAGTGCTCTCTATTTTTCTTGCGTGTAAATTTGCACACAAGGCTGCAGATGGCAAAATGAACAAATATGCCTGCCATTCTTATCTTCAAGTTTCTAAAGGCCATATTAAACATTAATACAAAAACATGTCTTGAGGAACACCAGTTGTAAGTCACCTTGCTTTGGCACAGACAATGCTAAGTCCTTTCTATATAAGATCAGTTCTGTAGGGGTAATAAAATCATTGAACAAAAAACTTCCAGAGGAGCCACAAGTGATTCTTTTTACTTCAACTGCTTCTATAAGGTGAGGCAGGATAAGGAAATAGGAGTAAATTTGATAGTATAAAGCCAAGAATAACTGCAGAGTAAAGGGCTTATTTCTAATGACAGGTACGTTTTTTAGGTTCCATGGAGTCTAGATATTATAAAATAAACAGGCTGAGGCTCAGAGATTATTCCCATTTTGGCTCCATCAACAACCTGGATATTACCTGGGCAAGGATCTTTACCTCCTGAAGTCTAGCTTGATATCTTTAGTTTTAACTTAAAGATAAGAATACCTACCTCAGAGAGTTACTGTACGAATTAAATGAGAAGAAGTATGGTCTGTATATGATGCAACTAGTCTGCCACGTAAGTATTCAGGAACAATTTTGTTTTCCTTTTTCTTCCATTATTGTGCTAACCTAAAGTGCTTGATAAAATCTATGATAGAACTAAGGAACAGAAAGGGTGGCATTTTTTAGAAGGTGTGTGGCTTCTTGTGAAGTGAAGACAGGGATGCTACACAATGCTTCTCTAACAACCATTTGTTCAATAGAAGGTACAACCCACACAGCTATTGATGTAAACATCTTTGTTTGATAAATTTTATTATACTGTAAATATGTGTACTGAACATTTTCAGAGATGGTATTTCTTGGACGGTGCATAGCAGCTCTTCTATATGGAACGAAACAATCCGATATGGAGAATGAGAATCCACAGGGCAAGAAAAGGACTTGTAACCAAATGAGCACAGACAGAAGACACCCAGTTAGACCCACAAGAGGGCATTTTCTAGTGACTCTAAGATTCACTCTAATGAAGAAAGATTGGTAGTTCACTCTAGACCTGCACTAAAATTATGCATAAATAAAATCTGTAGCTGACTGTTTATTGTGAGTATAACTTTATCCTCCCTAGATCTTGATAAATGACAGATACTGATAAAGAATAATTTTGTTTGTTTCATTTTATTTTATTTTTTCATTTAACTTTGAAAGTTCTTATGAATTATTCTCTCTCTGTGAAGAGAGCTTGTACCCTTTTGGGTGTGCCACTAGTTATACAATTGTTTAGGAGTTGGATTTATTAAAACAATTTCACACAGGAAAGACTCAAAATTATTGCAAATGTCAAAGAAGATTACAGTTGGGGTTTACCCCTGAGCAGTGGCAGCCTTCATAAAAAAGTATTCATATTTTCTGACTGAAATTATTGCTCCCAAAACAAGGCTGGCAGGAGAAAAAGAAAATAAATTTTTCTGGGAGGCTTAAAAGCTGATCTTTGACTCTTATCTCTTTTAAATTTAATAACATATTTTTGAACATTCCTGATAAAGAACGATGTGGCAAATCAAGATGCTCCACCTGGCTGTTGCCCTTTTAGTTGGCAGGGGCTGATGAGCTGTGTAATTATATAAGTGTTCTCAGCAATACCAGGGGTGCAGTAATGTTTTTCATCTTTTCCATTATTGTCCACTTAACTATGAAGCATACACTCATTTGGCATTCTAAGCACTTTTGATTGATTTACACTGTCAGTAAAATTTACAGATTATGCATTCCAAAAGATAAGAGGGAATCGTGTCTTAGGAAAAGTTTTTAGCATAGCTCCTCTTGCCAACATTAATTTTTTTTAGCATTAGTGTGTCTAAGTGTACAGAAGGAAGTAAACATGGATGAATGTAATCCAAATTAAATTGCTGAGGATATTATTTTCCATTTGGTTTGCTCTGGGCTTATAAGTAATAGTTCTTGATGTATACTTTGAAGTATGTCCTGACTTTTATTAGGGATGTCAAAATAATGTTCAGAAGGCTGCATCACATGCTTTTGCATATTCTCTTTGGACATACGACTTTCTTTTGTTGTTCTCCAGCAACACATACAGAATTAAGCCAAGTGAAAAGCAATAAAAGTGTTGAAAAAAATATAATATGAAATTTGAGGACCAAATATCAGGATTATCAATTCCTCTGACTAGGAAAATTTTATGTGGTCTAATAAGAAATAATTTGAGATTACTCATAATCTAGTTTAGCTTTACATACAAATTAGATGTACTTTATGATAAAGGATATTCGAACAATTGAGAAAGTGTAGGTCTAAAATCAAATCGACTGGAAGATTTGTTATTATAAAATATCTCTTACTCCTATTTAACTCACAATATATACATATCAATAGAGAAAATAAATATCACTTATACTGATTAGATTTTATATTGAAACAGAAAAAAATATTTTAAAGTTTGGGTTTAAAGAAGCGCAGCAGGACTTTGCATTGCAAAATAATCAAATTCAGCTTTTGCATCGTATGTATACTTTCATTCATGATTTATAAAAGGTGACTCTGCTATTTTACAAGTTAGATAAGCTTTTTAAATAAATATTTAGAATCTCAGAAAGACATGTTTAGTTATCTGAAAGCAAATCAGGTTTTTAGACAACAAAAGAACATACTTATTATTAAGTCCTGAATAGTTTTTTATTCAGCTTGCAATTTGAATAAATGCGGAATTCCTTCATGAAAATTTAGTGTGAAGCGACGGGTATCAGCATCAGATGCAGAGGTGTTTCTGATGCAGAGATGTGTATTCAGATCATACGTAAGTCAGTTTCTGAAGAAAATAAAAACCCACATAAAATTAGAACACAGGCATTCTAAGGAGTCACTGAGCAAAGATTATTAGGTAGCACACCACAGTTATGCTAAACTATAACCAAATGTGATTTTTCTCTTTGGGGACGTAGCTGGGTATTTATTTAACACTTGAGAAGTTTTTTGTACTGGATGAGCAAAGAATTGTTTATTTATTTGTTACTTTCATGCTCATCTATTTTGAATGGAAATCTATCTTTTTAGGCTGCCATATGGCTTTTGAGTTTAGAATCTCGAGATATAATCATTCAAATTTTTCCTTCAAAAGTCCAAAGATAAAAGCCATTAAAGCATTGTTTGATTGAGGAACCACAAAGATGTTGACTTACAAGGAGCTGTTCGGGTATATTATGTCAGTGTCTAAGTGTTCTGATATACCTCTGGGGGTTCATGGGGCTTCTCCAAAGACCCTTGTGAAAGAGAGGTACTGGGTTAAGGGGATGACAGAGTGGGCAGTCGTGTTGTGGATCCCCTGCTGCAGTCAGGACAATACGACTTTTATTTCTCATAATAATCATCTTCTGTGTAGAGCTTTCGTGTGAAAAATAAAAGATGAAATAAAGTTTCAGTACAGCACTACTCGCCGCATTCTCAAATTTTCATGCCTTTAAACAAGATATTAACTAGAATTTAATTAAATGCAATTCATCAACAAATCTATTAATTTATAGTGTCTTCTTTGTGGCTCCCACTTTTCTATGTATTTCAAATTATTCAAAGAATGAGAAACATACAATATCTTCTATAGTTTAACAATTGTTTAAAAAATGAAACAAGAAAAATAAATGACAGTCTAATTGTTCACTGAATTCTTCTCAAGTAGAAAAAAACTCTTTAGAAACAAACTGAAGGTGATAAGCATAAATAATAATAGGTTGTTATTGATTTTTTTGTCTTGACTGATATGAGACAAAGAAAAAAATAAGTTACAAAACTAAAACTAAGAAATAAACAGGGATTTAGGGTTGGGTGAATAGTTAGAGTAGAAGGTTGGAGAAGTAGTCAAGGTTAAATCTAGCAAAAGAAAATACAAATTTAAGAGAGAAAAAGTTGTGGGATATAAGAAGCAGTGGTGAGCAAAAGAGCTAGTAGATTGCATTAAGTTAAACATGGATTTATAATTTTAAAAACTATGTTCTGAATTTGAAGAAATAATTAATATAGTGTTTGATGTCACAGGGCAGGAAGGGGAGGACAAATCTGGAGAAACAAGTTCTCTTTATGAAAAAAGACATGATCTTAGATTGGGTTTAAAAATATCCAGTAAAAGCAGACTAAATAAACTTAAGAAGAAAGAAAGACTATATAGACTCAATATAATATATATTATATGTATAAATATATATAATAAACAACAAATACAAGTTTCTCAGAGACATGTGGAATGGTCTTTGAAAGTATCAGACTGAAGAGAAAAGAAAGATTCTTAAAGGAGAAAAAAATAAAAGATTTTTTATAAATCATATTCTCTGATAACAAGGCAATAAAAAAATAAAAATAATAAGGTTCAATTCTGCCTCTAGCAATCTAAAAATTAAAAGTACTAATTACAAACTAAAATAAGAAAAGAAACAAGTAATAAATAAAAATAAATGATAATACATGTGGTCAAATGGTTCGCTGACATTTTATAGATCTAAATGCTCAAACAGAAAGAATTTAACAAACTAGAACAATTAAATATACTTAAAGATAAATTAAAAGTGAGATTTTTAACAAATTATAAATATTCATTAATAAATTAGAAAATCAAAGAAAATTAGGCTTACTCAATAATACCTAAAATTTGTGCTTTCAGAAAGATTAATAAGCCAGAAAAATAAAAGGAATCATGTTTTCAAGTCCAATCAAACAAGACTGTGTAAATTCGTAAAGATATCATACTAACAGAAGGAATATTAAAAATGTCATCTGATTTTTTGCTGCTTGTAATAAAATCCTACAGGAAAGACAAGATAGGGCCAAAAAAAAAAAAAAAAAAAAAAAGATGTGTTCCTTCTTCAGGCTCACAAAGCTCCCAGGAAATGAAATAACTGTTTTTTTCAAAGAGATTTGTGAGCGGATTACAAACTGGCACACAAAATCTCTGAAAGTGTGTGAGTGTATGTGTAGTCTTGCTCTGCTGCCAGACTGGAGTGCAGCAGCCGTGATCAAGGGTCACTGCAATCTCCGCCTCCCAGGTTCAAGAGAGTCCCCTGCCTCAGCCTCCCGAGTAGCTGGGATTATAGGCGCACACCACCATGCCTGGCTAGTTTTTTGTATTTTAGTAGAGACGAGGTTTCACCATGTTGTGCAAGATGGTGTCGATCTCCTGACCTCGTGATCCACCTGCCTCAACCTCCCAAAGTGCTGGGATTACAGGTGTGAGCCACTGCATCCAGCTTGAAAGTTTTTAAAAGAATACCAGCTTGAACTGAAAGAAACAGGAAGGGAAAAGACAAAAAGAAAAGAGGTCTTTGGGCTTTCTAACTTTTATGAGTAGGATGCAGGCGTAAAAATCTATTCTACTGCAAATATGGGATGAATTTTATGAAAATGAAAAGGTAACCCAGAAGTGAACCCGAAAGCCTTTATGGTAGGACCAGGACCCACACGGAACAACTCTCAGGCAATAATAGGATAAGCCTTGATCAGGGAACTAAGATTATGTGCCTCTGGATTTCAGAATTGGTAAGGACTATTGATTCTTGGGACCCCAGTTGACTCTTGTGGGCCTCACACTTTTACTCAATTTTTTTTTTTCGAGTAGAGTAGTTTTTGGTTACATGGATGAATGATATAGTGGTAAATTCTGAGATTTTAGTGCACTCATCACCCAAGTAATGTATGTTGTACTCAATATGCAGTTTGTTGTCCGGCAGCCTCCCACCTCCCCATTCTGAGGCTCCAGTGTCCACTGTACCACTCTGTGTGACTTTGCATACTCATAGCTTAGCTCTCACTTACAAGTGAGAACATACGGTGTTTGGTTTTCCATTCGTCAGTTACTTTACTTGGAATAATGGCCTCCAGCTCCATCTAAGTTGCTGCAAAAAGACATTATTTCATTCCTTTTTCTGGCTTAATAACATTTCATGGTATATATATATTCCACTTCTTTGGCCACTTACTCGTGGACAGGCCCTTAGGTTGGTTCCACATCTTTACAATTGTGAATCGGGCTGCAATAAACATACGTACTTTCACCCTTTATGAATGGGTGTGTTCAAAGTGGTTGTCCTACACCTATCTCACCATTGTGTACTGAATATGAGGATAGAGTAGATAATTTGTTTTTCTTTATTTTAAAAATCTTTAATCGATAGGAACTGTACTCATTGAGCTGAACCTAAGGAACTATATCTGAGCCTTACCCACACTTCAACCTGATTAATTAACAAGATCCTGGATTTTGAGCTGATTATAATGTGATGATATGGTCTTACAGATCTTGAGAGAAGAAATGAGTATATTTCCCATGTTGAAGGGATGTAAATTGTGGCCAGAAGATAAACCGTGGCAGATTGTATTTTCCTAAAATTGCTCCATATTTATATTTAGTTATTTATTATACTATATTAATCACACATGAACTTCTTATAGAGTGACACTGATATTCTTCCCATCAAGACTGGGGAGGATGGGTCTTTATTATTTCCCTTTAAATCTGGGTGGGAACTGTGGTTGAACTGGCACTATTTGACTTCCGTGGCCATGTCTTAAAGGCTGCTCTGCATCTCCTTGAAATGCTTGCTCTTACAACAAAGCCACCATGCTGCAAAAAAGCCTAGGCCACATGGAGATGGTGAGAAAGAATGCCCCAGTGACTAAAATATGAGGGCAAATAAGGGGTTACATTTTTGTGGAGAAATTTCCCAAAGTAGGCCAGGTGTAGAATATTTAGAGAACGGTATTATAAAGAAAGAACTTATCATGCAATATGCTTAATTGTTTGGAATATATGTTAATATTATATAAACAGTTATCTGATTTCAATATCTCAAATAGGAAAAATAAGTCAGTATATACATGTGAATTTAATTGTACAATAGTCATTTCAACCACATAGCCCAGAAACAGAGGCTCACAGTGGTTTTCAACCAAAACTAGGGAATGGAATCATTTTCTTCCCCTCTTAACAGAGGCCCTTACTTGAATCACCTCAGCACCTTTCCTTCTCCCAGCCTATACCCTCTGTTTTTTTAGTGCTAACACAGCTACCTATTAAGCATGTGATACGGTTTGGTTCTGTGTCCCCACCCAAATCTCATGTCAAATTGTAATTCCCTTGTATTGGAGGAGGGGCCTGGTGTGAAGTGACTGAATAATAAGGGCAGACTTCCCCCTTGCTGTTCGGATAGTGAATGAATTCTCACAAGATCCGTGGATTAAAAAGGGTGTGGCACTTTCCCTCTCCCTCTCCATCTCTCTCTCTCCTGCTACTGTGCAAAGAAAACTCATTTCTACAGAAAGATGCTAAGAATTTTGCATGGAAGTTTTTTTGGTTTTTGCATTTTTTTGAGACTGAGTCTCGCTCTGTCACTCAGGCTGGAGTGCAATGGTGTGATCTCAGCTCACTGCAATCTCTGCCTCCTGGGTTCAAGCAGTTCTCCTGACTCAGCCTCCCAAGTAGCTGGGATTATAGGCGCCCACGACCATACCCTGGAAACCTTTTCCACTCAGCCCATCAATATTGTTAGTGACTCTGCCTATTCTGTTTATTTATTGCAGAACTGTGAGATAGCCATCAAGTGTACTCTCGAGCCCACCCTGTGTGCCTTTCCTTCAACTTCAGCAATTGCTAGATCTATCAACACATCCTATTTTTATCACACATATTCGAGCTCACAGCTCACTGCTTGGCCCGCTGGCTTATGGGAATGATAAAGTAGACCTGCAGGTTACAATGACACTGCTTGACCAAGATACCCAATCACATCAATTTTTCCACCAAAATTAAGAATTTTTGGTATAAATTTTAAGATTTCTGAGTTGTTATTTGTCATTTAATTCATTTTTTCCCTTCAAAGTTTGTGAAAAACTGTAGGCTCCCGAGAAAGGCATTAACAGCGTGATCTAGGAAACAAGCCCTCTTTGCTCATATGGAAACTATCTCCTTCTGACCCCTTTATTTACTGAAACCTAATAGGGCTACATCACATCTGAGGCTGCTCTTTGTAAACTGATTGATTTTAATCCATTTGGCTTCAGAGTATGACCTAAAGTGTTTTTATAGCTCACATTGAGAATGTTTTACTGAATTCTTGTACAACATGAGCTATATAAGTCCTGTGAGTTCATTGAAAGGTTACCACTACCTTCATGTCATTATTTTCTGTTTTTTTTTGAGGTACATATTGTGGGTGAGTTCTATACCTAAACTATAATTCTTTATACCTGCATATTTTAAAAAATAATGCTTAGAGTAGTAGTGTTTGGGCTCTAGATTCAGACTGCATAGGTTCAGATTCAGCTCTGCCACTTTTTGATATTATACAAGTCACCTTTATTTTCCAAGAATCTCTTTTCCATATATAAACCAGTAATACTAGCAGGATTGTTAGGAGGATTAAAAAATATGATTTAGGCTGGATGTGGTGGTTCACGTCTGTAATTCCAGCACTTTGAGAGGCCAAGGCGGGCAGATCACGAGGTCAGGAGTTCGAGAGCACACTAGCCAATATAGTGAAACCCCATCTCTACTAAAAATACAAACATTAGCTGGGTGTGGTGGCACATGCCTGTAGTTTCAGCTACTCGGGAGGCTGAAGCGGGAAAATCTCTTGAACCGGGAGGCGGAGTTTGCAGTGAGCCAAGACCAAGCCATTGCACTCCAGCCTGGGTGACAGAGTGAGACTCTGTCTCAAGAAAAAATGATTTATATTAAATGTTTATCCCAGTGCAAGGGGATATCACAGTGCCAGGGGAACCAACCAAGTGATTAGAGAGTTGGAGCTTTCAGCTCTGCTCCCTGACCTCCAAGGAGGTAGAGAGAATGGAAGTTGAGATCTGAGGGATCTGACTTTATTGTCAGATAATATTACTTTGAGCTATGTTCATGAAACCAGGAACTGTATCCTATTTATTTTTGCATCCCACACACCAATATACTTCTTAATGAAGTAGTCTATATACTTTGTCTCACTTTCCAGTTACTCCTTCCACAACCAGAATTTAGTATCTGTTATCATCTTACTGAAATGAAAATACTTTACTGATCTCCAGTTAATTGTTGATTGTATTGTTATCAGCAATTAATATTAAATTAATATTTTATTATTAAAAATGAAAATTAACTTGCCCACTTTATTTACCTTTATATACTTAACTAATATACAACATTAAAGTGATAACCCAATGATAAACTTATCTCCAACTTTTCTTGAGATCTAGACATCACCATCTAGAAATTAATGATTGTTGAACAGTAGATTGTTAGTATTTTCAAACTTAAAAACTATTCACCTTCACTTAAATACACATTTAATTATCATTTTTCATTTATTCCAGATGCAAGCATACATATTTCAGTTAGGGAGAACAACTAGACCAGGATCACTTTTGGTGGATTTCCTAAACAATTTCTCATGCAGAAATAACACAATAATGTCTGGACATCTGGTAAAACTCAAAGTCTAAAAAACACATAATTTAAACATATTTTTTTTCTGCAGGGAACTATAAAATTGCCACACACCCTTAATCCTTCCATTTATTATGCATAATATGTTGGTAACTTTCTTGAAATCTATTTCTTTAAGGACAGAGTAAGTGAATAATAGCACATAATTTACTTTAAAAAAAAAAAAAAAACAGGATTTTCTTTTTCGTTAGTAACCCAACCTTGAGTAGAGTCATCCTTTTTGCCTCTAGAAAATTAAGAAGACATAGGTTTAAGATTTGGGGATTATGTGTTATGGGCTGTAGTTGGACAAGAAAACATAAAAGGAATTGTGAGTGATGAATATGTAACTTGTAAAGAAATGCTTCTACAAGAGGATCCCAACCCCAACCAACTTTTGCAACCTGCAAGACCCTGGTTTGTAGAGTGCACTGAATAGAAACGCAGTGGGAAATGATGGTGCTCAGGTTAGTGGCAGATGGAACTTTCTCAAGACATTTTCACACTTAAACTTTTTTTGATTGGCATCACTTCAAATAAAAACTGACTTGCACCTAGCTTTGGTAAATTATTTGACAACAATGACCTTAAATTGTAGTCTGTTCTAAATCACCAGTTCACAAACATTAATCATAATCACTGGGGGAGGGGGAAGTAATGCTTAAAAAATTATGTTCTAGGGCCAGACCCCTGGAACTCCTAATTCAGTAGATAAGGGGTTGGCTTGAGTATATACTCATATGTTTCACAGCTTCATGGATGTATACTCAACCCCTCATCCAGCTGTTATCTAGTCCATACACTTCAACTTCCTCTTTTTTTCTTGCCATAAAGCAAACATCATATTTGTTTGAATTCTAAATAAAATCAATATAAAGAGATTTGTCAAAAAATTATCATTTTGATTGTCTTGCTTTCATCACTTGTTTATGTTAATCATCACGGTTTCATTTTTAAACTCAGTGCTCTGCCAATGATGATGTTGCTGATGGATCAGACATAAAGATATAGGAGCAAGATGCCTCTCTATTGAAAGATGATATTAGCTATGCTTTGATATCAGGAATCCAGACCCAGTCATCAAAATTGACTTTTCTTGACTCACTCTTCTTACCTCCCTTTCTTACCTGACTTCCAACTGTGCTGTAATATCATGCTTTTCAACCACCTCTGGGACCTGCACATCACTGGTCTGCATTTTGCCTCTGTAATGTTGATTCTCTATCTTAGGTACCAGTTCCCCATGCTAGGTCTATAAATTTCTTAGCATCTCTTACATCCCTTCACTCTACTTTCTGATCAACCACCCTTTTCATTCTTTTCCACTTTGATTTAAACTTCTTGACGAAGTAGCCTATATACTTTGTTTCACTTCCCACTTACTCCTTATGCAACCAGAATTTACTCTTCTCATCTTCCTACTGAAATTGTCCTCTCAGAAATCAGTAAAATATCCAAAATACAATGAGTGATTAACTCATTATTAAATAGTTAGTGGGTATATTCATCTGTGGCCAAATTTTGAGCTATATTCATGAAACCAGAAACTGTGTCTTATTTATTTTTGCATCCAACACACCAAGAACAGTGTCTAGTACATAATAATCACTCAATAAATATTTACTAAATACATTATGTAAACTTCCTGTTAAATAAAAATTTCTGACAGTTTGGTGAGGAAAAAAAGCAAAACTGAAATGATAGTTTTAAATCTTCAAAAATCCTGTGGAATAAGTACCCTCATCTGTGTTAGATAATAAAGAAATTTACTAAAATGACATTAATATGTCTTGAGTACATTTGTCCAGACACTGCACCATGAGATTCACCCACATTGTCTCATTTATCCTCTCAGCAATCCTGGGTATCCAGCATTAGGACTGTTACGTTTGCAGATTAGAAACCTGAGACTTAAGTCACATGCTCAGAATCACATGATTTGGGAGCAGCAGTCGTAGAGTAGAACCCATATCCCACTGATTCTAAAGCTGGTGTTCTTTCCACTCTGCTTTTCAAATATATTTGATATGGCCTCAGGAGCCTTGAAATTTGAGCACTGGTAATCTTGGGGGTGCCCACACACTTTCCAAGGTGTTCATTGGTGTGTTTTCAAGACCCATTTCTGGTCAAGGGTGTAATGGGGATTCTACTTGTTGCATCACTTTCACACCTACTCTAAGAGACAGGAAAAAAAAAAAGTGTCTTTTCTACTCTCACCCACCACTCAACTCAGCATTTCTGACATGGTTTCTTTTCCCTTACCTACCAAGCAAGCCTCCAGCAGACGCCAAATGGGTGTACTATAATTTAACTAGATTTTGACACTGTCTACCTAGAAATAAAGACAGATCCCTCAGGTTGAGGGTTCAGTCTCACAAGACTGCCCCCACTTCAGATACCAGTTGCAAGCCCCATGTTGTGACCTGTGCTTCTGACTGGCCAGCTGTAAATCAGGGTACCCTGACCCTCTCATCAGATTCAATTAATTTGCTACAGCAGCTCACAGAACTCAGAGAAACACTTTAGTAATTGTATCCCATTTTTAATAAATGATATTAGAAAGGATACAGATGAACAGCCAGATGGAAGAGATACATAGTGCAACATAGAGAGGGAGGAGGCATGGAGCTTTCAGGCCCTCTCTGGGCTGGCCACCCTCCAGAAAACTCCACGTGTTCAGCAACCCAGAAGCTCTCTAAACCTTGTTATTACTATTTTTTTTTAATGTAGGCATCATTACATAGGCCTGATTGATGACAACATTGGCCACTGCTGATCAACTTAACTTCTACTCTCTCTACCCTCCTTAAAAGTCCGGGAGCAGAGCTAAAAGCTGTAACCCTCTAATTAGATGGTTGGTTCCCCTGGCAACCAGCCTCCTTCTTGAAACCAAGCAGGAACCCCCTAACCACCAGTCATCTTACTAGCATACAAAAGACACTCATCACTCTGGAGATTCCAAGGGTTTTAGGAGCTGCATGCCAGGAGCCAGGGGCAGAGACCATACATATATTCCTTATTATATCACAATATACAATATCCTATCTACCATCTTCTATTTTAAAAAGGAAGACTTCCTAATCCTTAATCTTGCCATGAGCATTGTCCAAGAGAATATACATATATTTTTAAGCAACTTTATGGTGACAAAGAGAGTTTTCAAAATATTCATTTCTGGAAAGAATCATTTAATCAAGGTGCCCGTCTGTGTCTCATATATTTTTCATAAAAGAGGAACTAAAAACTTTCACATTAGATTCTGATGAATTCATGTTAAGCCTGTAAGTATGAGAAAAAGTAATTAATCTAATTTAATAATCTTTAAAAGCTAACATTTATAGTGTAAAATAATGTACATATTTTCTTCAACTGTTTTTATTGCTTATAGAATAAACTATTAACCATATTTTTCTTAACATGGGCAACAGTCTTCTGCTCATGATGAATCCTCACTACTTTCTCCTTATTTATTAATATAACATAACAATGATGCCTATTACACCTTTGGTAAATTATCTCTGAAGCGGTCACTTTCTCCTTTTTTGCTATTCATTTTTATGCAGTCCTGATTCATTTTAGCAAGTACTACTTATTTTTGAGTGCATTAACCCGTTGGAAAAAAGCTCTATCTATACTATTTAATAATGTTTCCTCATAAAATTATACTTTTATGTGTAATAAATATCAACATTTGGGTTATACTTATGTTGTTTTAGTCAATTGTGTACAAATGATATTTAAAATAATAACTTAAATCTGAAGAAATTATTTTAACTCTTAGGGCCTGAAGGCACAGAAAATTAAACATCAAATATTAAAAAGTATATAAATGTTTTTATTGTAGCACACTATAGTATAGTGATTTGAAGCCCAAAGATATATTACAGTAGGATGCAATTTTGTGGGGAAAAGTGGAATGGAACTAGGAGTTCAAGGGGAAAAAGGGAAGAGGTCAAATAGTAACTTAAAAATTGTTCATGTATTTTTAAAATGAATAATGATTGGTATGAAAATGCTATAGTATATAAGTTCCACTGGATAAATTAAAAGTGATGAAAGAGTTTTATTTTAAAATGTCTATATTTAAACTATACCAGATATTACAGAATTTGTATCTATTTAAACTTTGGAAAAATAAGATGTCAACTTATAAATGTGCCAGCGAGTAGAAGCTTTTTCAGAATTCTTTTAGGAGATATATGCGCCAAAATTGTAAAGACAAATTTGTAAAAGTGTTGGGATGTGGTGGGGAGTGCCCTAAGTATACACAGAAAACTTCACAGTTTCTGCCAGCTCCTACCCTCCTTGAGGACTCATTAATCCTGTGACTTTGGGCAAGTTACCTAACTTCCTCAGGTCTCTCCTCATCTACAAAGTAGGAGTAACGACACCCATGTTGGAAGAAGAAGGCAATTAATCTGTGTAATGCAATTAGCCAGTCTTGGCCCACAGAAACCTCCCAATAAATAACCACTGCTAGTCTAGTATTTTTATTTTTAATATTGTTATTGTTCTGTTTTAGTGACCAGCCTCTGATGGCTCTAATTTGAATTTACTAGCACTTTGGAAGGGCAGATTTGTGTCAGTTCTCAGCATCAAAATTTTCTTCATTTAATGGGCACAAATTTTCTCATTTTGCTTGAGTGTGAGTCGTATGAATATGTTCCCTGTTGAAAAATTTTCTGGCCTTTCCTGCTAAGTGCCTCTCCAGTGCTTTTTATTCCTCTCCCCAAACATTGGCCCTCAGCCACTCAGATTTCTCTCCTTACTTTTATCCAGAACTACTGGTCTCAGCATGAATTCCTCTACCTTTTGCTGTCTCTGAAACACATACTTCCTCCAACTTTTCCCACCCCCAATCCTTCCCTCCAGTGCAATTTAGCCTTCTTCCAATCTTTCTCCTGGGGCCAGTAAAGCCCTTATTTCATCTTGAGCAAACTCCTAATTCTTATGAAAAAACTCTACACAAATTATTTTGAAATGAGATGCAGTTTCTCAACAAAATGCATTATGTCAGTAAAACAGCAGGAAACCAAAGAAGCTATTGTGCTCTAAATTAACTTAAGATGCTTTATTTCAGACCTAAACCTTATACTCTGTCATGTAGTAACACAAATATGTCCAGAAATATGTTAATGAATTTGTTCAGGAGTTGAATTTTTGAGATAAAAGAGAAAATACAACAACATGCCTCTTTTAAAGTTTTATTAGTACTTTGCTAAAATAAATTTATACCATTTTATTAAGTCTACAAGAACAGTTCCAAAATGATAGAAAATCAGAGGAAATGGTTATACGAGAAACATGGGCTAAGAATATTTTCCATGAAACATAAATTTAGAGGCATCTTCCTTCCAGTTAGTACTTTAACCTACCAAGCCTCCCTCTCCAGCTCTAACCCATTTCAAAAATATTTAAAAATTTTTAACATACAAATAAATATACATGTCCTACATGTAAGTTATAGAGCATAGTAGTAATAATAATAATAATAAAACACTCATGAATCCACCTTCCAACCCTTCCTCCTTTCCACCTCATTACCTGCCACTCTCCATTTGTTTGAGTCACAAATGATTTGTGCGACATCATTCAAATGCTTCTACTCACTCTATTTTTTGGGGAGGGGGGTGTGTGTCTTCTGTTTCTTGTTCTTTATCCATTTAAATTTATCGCATTCATCAAGGGCCACGTCAAATTCTAGTTTTTCCATTACAACTACATCCCATACCAGACTTCCTCATAGCAGTCGGTCCCTCTGCTTAGCAAATACAACACATGTCTGTACCATTTACCAACCACTATCCTTTCTAAAGGAATAGCTCATCAAGTGCTTTCTGTTCATTTGTTCAACAACTCATAAAGCAGCCGCCAGATGTTGATGGCACTAGTCTAGGCAGTGAGGCAAGAACTGGACCATGCTCCCTATAGACATCCTCTCAAATACTTTCCATAGTTAATCTTATGTGCTAACACTACTATTATCCCTAGTTTACAACAGAAAACACTGTGGCTTGGAGAGGCTAAACGATTTGTTTAACGTCACCTGGTATAACTAAATGGAGAAGCTGAGACTGGCTTCAGAGCCCCAGTACTCCCAAGGCTGCTGTCCCACCGTCAGACTCTTCCCCGGCACAGGGACCACACTTGCTGAATAGAGAGTCATGCGCAGTCCACACAACATTCCTTTGGTCTGGAGATTACTCCTTAGCCTCCTGTTCTTGATCACAGCTATTTTAAATCCTTCCTTTCTCTGTCCAGGCAACATTTTTCTTTCCATTTTGCTAATTTCAGTATTTTGTTGACTAACACTGTTTTAAAACTCTCACATTTTCTTTGATTTCTCTGGTTTAAATAGCTGCACTTTATAGACTCAGAGGCATTCAGTGCATTTTAATGAAAAAGAGAATGACTTTTTAATCCCTATTAAATTATTTTCCAAATTATTTACAGATTATTTACAATTATTTTTCAAATTATTTACAGATTCTAGTTACTAACTGAAATACGACCCTTTGTTCAAATATGAATAAATAATTGATGTATTATTGATTCAATCATTTCATTTTTTTATCTTGGCTCTTTCTAATTCTCAGCAGTTCAATGTCCTTTCTCTTATGTCCAGGTAACATCCCCTTACCAGTCTTGGAAGAATGTCTGTCCCAAGAGGAAAAGTGAAGTCTCCACAGACATTTGCTTAAATGCCTTCACATTCACAGGCATTTGGCTTCATCTACTCTAAGCTCTATTCCCAAGAATACTCCCCTTTCCATGCTGAAATGATGGTAGGTACTGGAGGGTTTATGAATTTTCTCTTTGAGAAGTACCTGTGTATTTAAAAATATTTGTTAAATTAATAGTCTAATCTGTTTATAGACTAGACTACTAATTTAACAAATATTTTTACACATCAATCCAGAAAAGTTTGGAAAATTTTGAAAGTATGATTTTCTTCCTTCTTATCTTTTTTGTTTATTTTTACACAATTGTAGTCATATTGTTTACATAGTGTTGAACTTTAATATTTTCTACTTGACATATTTAGTGAGAGTGTCAAAAGGATATGAAAGGAGATATCTGGTAGGAAAACAGTTAAGTGTGGCCATGTACAGTTAAAAATCTTTGAATGGTAAAAATGTGATCAATACATAAAAAGAGAGTAAACATGAGAAAATATCTTAATCTATGATAGTTAAAGGAGCTGTAACCCAAATATACAAAGAGTTCCCACAAAGAAAGTGAATAACTTAATTAAAAATCAGCCAAGAATATGAGCAATCAACTCATAGTAAAATACATCTTAACAACATTGCATATTTTCAATCTTTCAAATCTTAAAAAATATGTTATTATTTAATGTGTAATTCTTTAATTATGGTGCTAGAGAATTTAATATAGCTTTTATAGAGAGTTGCAGTAATGATTGTAATTTCAGAATAAATACAAATAAACTATTTATTGGTGATAACCTTTCAACTGTACCGCAGAAGCAGCTAACTGCTCTGTAAGTTTCTTGATATCAGAGGCCATTTATTAAAATGTCTTTATTTCTTCAGCATCTGATTTATAGCTTGAAGATACTGTATGTCTAGTTCATTTTTTGGAAAGATCATGCAGAAAACTGGCTTTTAGAATGTGTTTATATTAGAATCATCTTGGCTTTTAGAATCTCTTTTCATTAGCATTATATACACTAAATTATGCATTTTATAAAACTAATTTGTAGTGATGTTACCATGGAAATAGTTTGTTTTATTCTTTGCTCAAAGGAATTTCGGAATTCAACTTTAGCACAGGAGGCATGGGGGTGTGGTCAGCAATGTGTGGAAGTAGTGCATAATGTTGCTTAAGGTTTATCCCATGAGATTTGTTGTTAATTCATTATGAGTGACCCGTAAGAAGACACTCGGGAATAGGGCAGTTATGAAATAACGCAGAATAAGGAACTAAGAATGGAAAGAGAAAGAAAGGCCAAAAATCAATTCAAAACTGGGGAAAAACTTAGCAAAGTAAGCAAAAAGTAGGAACTACAGATGAGGAAGAATAACTAATGAATTGTATAGTCTTGCCATCTTTTCTGCTTTATACACTCATTCAGCAGGTTTGTGCCTCTGTGGACCCCAGAACCTGGGATCACAGCTGTTGTTAGAAGCTTTGTGGTTGGGAGCTGGGAAAGTACCCAAAATATGACAACATTGGCTGACACGTTCTTATCTCTATGTCAAAGGTGATGGCTAGCAGTAAGATGCTATCTCTGTGTTGCTGCGGTGTTCCTGGGAAATTTGTGATTAGATTTTATGACGATTTGGAAAATGAAGTATAATTCCCACTTTTTAAAGTATGAGCTGAGGCTGGGTGCGGTGGCTCATGACTGCACTTCCAGCATTTTGAGAGGCTGAGGTGGGTGGATCACTTGAGGCCAGGAGCTTAGGACCAGAGTGGCCAACATGGCAGAACCTGGTCTCCACTAAAAACACAAAAATTAGCCAGATGTGGTGGCAGGCACCTGTAATCCCAGCTACTCCAGAGGCTGAGGCATGAGAGTAACTTGAACCCTAGAGGAACAGGTTGCAGTGAGCTGAGATCAAACCACTGCACTCCAGTCTGGGCGATAGAACCAGACTCTGTCTCAAAAAAAAAAAAGTATGAGCTGAACATAGTGACTTCCTTTCAAAACGGTATAAAAGGAGAGACAAAGAGTATGTGTACATTGGAGAAATTTGTCTACCTCAAGCTTAATGTCAACAGTGGTAAGTCACGTTGATAGTATATACCCTTGATATGATGTAATGAAAACGTCATTTTACCTCTGTGTTCTTCCTCCTAAAAATTCATGATCTCAGTGTAGCCATGGGAAAAACATCAAACAAATCTTAATTGACAAGACTATTACAGAATACCTGACCAGTATTCCTCAAAACTGTTAAGGTCATCAAAGGTCATCAAAAACTAAGAAAGTCTAAAAAACTGTCACAGCTAAGAGGATTCTGAGGAGACATGATGACTAAATGTAATGTCCTGACTTGGATGAGATCCTGGAACAGAAAAGAAGACATTAGATAAAAACTAAGGAAATAAGAATAAAGCATTATCTTCAGTTAATAATAATATTTATTTTTATTTATTTATTTTTTGAGATGGGAGTCTTGCTCTGTCACCCAGGCTGGAGTGCAATCACAGGATCTCTGCTCACTGCAACCTCTGCCTCTCGGATTCAAGTGATTCTCCTGCCTCAGCCTCACTAGTAACTGTGATTATAGGCATGTGCCACCAGCCTGGCTAATTTTTGTATTTTTAGTAGAGACGGGATTTCATCATGTTGGCCAGGCTGATCTTGACTTCAGGTGATCTGCCTGTCTTGGTTTCCCACAGTCCTGGGATCCTATGAGTCACTGTGCCTGGCCAATAATGATATTTAATAATAATAATAACAAAGAAGGGAAAGGCATAAGGATTATGTAAAAAGTCAGAAGTTTTGTTGTGGAGAGAGAGAATGGAAATGGAGTTATCGTTGAACGGGCTGTCTTGTATTAATTTTTTTTCACAGAAAACATTTCTGCTACCTGGAAACAGGAACAAAAGAAGCAGACAGTGGTTGTCCAACCACTGGGAATTGACAGCCTGGTTGCTGAA
This sequence comes from Cacajao melanocephalus, assembly GCA_963573385.1. Classification (NCBI taxonomy): domain Eukaryota; kingdom Metazoa; phylum Chordata; class Mammalia; order Primates; family Pitheciidae; genus Cacajao; species Cacajao melanocephalus. The sequence goes on along the minus strand of CAUYLG010000086.1, from coordinate 16,298 downwards.
AACAGGGACTAATTGGAGCACAGGGTCAAAAATCAAATTTTGAAAAAAATGTGAAAAAAACTGTTAAACAAAATATTGAACTTGGGCTCTGTAAAAAGAGAATTGCTAGCAGTTGCAAAGATGTGTTTACATTTTCTGTTATTTAACATTATCTGATTTTAATTTCTTTACTTCTCAGGAGAAAGGTCTTTACATTTCATAAATATTGTCTTTCAGTTATAGTCTTGCTTTTTCTAGAAAAATGGGAATTTCTGGTATAGAATTCTGAAAGACAACACAAATTTTACCTAAACTAGTAATTTTTTAAATAAATAAAGTACTATAGGAGTCTATTTTGCTCAGGGTTAGTTTTCTGTTAATAAATATTAGTCCAAGTTTAATCAACTTTTTTTAAAAAATAAACTTCTTATACATACTCTTTTTCACACTGTGCCTCTAGGTGTACTGAAACCATTCCCTTATGAAAACTTGCAAAGCTTTCTTTTTTATACAGCAGTGTTATGTGGAAGAACCATTAATCAGACCACTGTTGATTTAGTTGCAAGCCCTGGGATGCAGTGTAATTCATCACTGCAAACCTGTGCTGTGGTCCCCTTTCCTGTTGTTTCCTGGATGTTTCCTTGCCTGTGACAGCACAGTGATTGATTTTTACTTTCTCTAGTATAAAAAAAGTAGACACATGTTATTGCTGCATATGCTTTGGTATTTTACAGTATTGAAAATGAACATAAAGCTAACAAAAACTTGGGATGTATTGCTTTGTTAAAAATGTTAAGAAATCAGAATAATAATTTGTGATCCAAATCATGAATGTATTCTATAATAGTTTTTGAAATGAAAGTGATTAATTAGAAGGCAAAATCAACATTTCTATACTTTGAGTATATGTGTATGTTTAACATAGAAGGAACACAGGATCCAGACTTTTCCTGTTGGTTGTACTAACTGATAATCCAGTACCATATATACTTGTGGTTAATTTTATGTTATGGCTTTTATACTTTAAAATGAAGATTCTGAAGCTCAAATTTAAATTTGGTAAGATCTCTTATTGGGCCTAAAGACAAAATAATGTAATTTGATCAAATTACTCAAAATATATAATAAATAATTTTTAAAATTTGAATTAAAATAATGACAAAAGCAGTTAAAAAGACTTTTTAATGTAATCATATAATATAATGTTATAAAATACATAGTGGTACTTTATAGACAATAGAAAGAACAAATATGAAGCTAACAAAATACAGAAATAATTGTTTTGTTCACCATGTTAAATAATCAGCATATTAATATGCCATGAAAACACAGACCTCTGTATCTCTAGGACTAGAAGAAACCCTGAGCACGGCCACTGCATCAGCTCATGTAGGGCTTGAGATACGGCCATCCAATCTTTGTTGGAACCCATCAAAAAAAGTTGAAAAGGTTGGTCAAGTGTTTACCAACAGTTTTTTCATCTTAAGACAAGATGATAGGTAGAAATTTAATTATTATGTTGAATCAAAATCTATCTTCTTGCAATTCTCATTTTTTTCTGGTTCTACCTAAAGTGGCTAAATCCCACAGGCACAAGACAGTGCTTTGAGGATCATATGGACTAATCCGTAAATTGCTGGGTATTAGTTTCTGTTTTCTTTCTTGAAAGACAGATTTGATTACATCATTCACCAGTTCAAACATTTCCAGTGACTGTTCCATTACCTACAGAATGAAGTCCAACTCCTTTGATTTCTATAACAGCTGATAGTGATCAATATCTACCTAAAACATCTACATTAGTTTTTAATGCTGTCTTTCCTGAGGCACTTATCTCTTTCTCCCTTGTATTTTATTTACGTATATGTCAGTTTCTTCTCATTCTTCTGTGAAACCTTTGAGAGCAGGATCTCTGCCTGATATAGTTTTGTACTCCTACATTGCAATCTTAGATGATACATTGCCACTATTTAATAATTAAGAAAAAATCATGGCCTCAAAAATCGACATGCTCCAGATGGCTTTGATCAGAACAGAGCACAATAGAACCACCCCTTCTCTTGTCCTTGACACTAGACTTCTATTAATGCAGCCTAAAATTGTCTTTACTGCTTTAGCAGCTAAGTCATGCTGCAAGTTCATTCTGACCTTGCAGTCAACTCTAACTGCTAAGCTCTTTCACATGAGTTACTGTTAATCCTGTACGTGTGAGGTTAATTTTTTTTTAACAGAAATGTAGAACTTCACATTTCTAGCTCTCAAGTTTCTTCTTGTTTGTTCTGGCCCATGCTTTTGGCCTGTTGAGAATATTTTGGGTCCTGATTTCAACATCTCTTTTATTAGCTCTCCTTTCTATTCTCGTGTCGTCTAAAACTTCCTGTCTTCTCTGCCTTTATCCAAATATTAACCAAATGCTGAACACTTGCCTGACCAAGGGTAGAGACATGGAGATGACAGCAGAGAGAGACATTCTTCCAGATGGCAGAACCAGTAATCAATATTTGTTTGGTACAGTCAATCAGATATGACAACACCTAATTATTACCGCCAGGTTCAGTCATTTTTCATTCTTTCACCAAATATCAGGAGAGATTTCATTAAATGTCTTGGAGATGTCACAGTGCATTACAAAATAAGTTATAGGCTGGACTCAGTGGCTCACGCCTATAATCCCAGCACTTTGGGTGGCCAAGGCTGGGTCACATGAGGTCAGGAGTTTGAGACCAGCCTGGCCAACATGGTGAGACCCTGTCTCTACTAAAAATACAAAAATCAGTCGAGCATGGTGGTGGGTGCCTGTAATTCCAGCTGTTTGGGAGGCTGAAACAGGAGAATTGCTTGAACCCAGGAGGCAGAGGTTGCAGTGAGCCAAGATGGCACCATTGCACTCCAGCCTGGGTGACAAGAGTGAAACTCCTTCTAAAAATAATTAACTAATTAATTAGTATTTTGAATACCTATTTATTAAATATTTTGAAATATTATATTGATTAAACACCTGTTGACTTCCAAGCACTCTATTAGACATAGCATAGAAATTTCCTTTTGTAATGCTACCAATTCTAATTATTATTATCCTGATATAGATGTGAAAACAGAGTCTTGAAGTGGTAAAATATTGTCTGAGATTTCACAGCAAGTGTCAGGACTAGGCTTCCAGCATAAGGTCCAGCTAACATAAGGCCAAGTCCATCCTCCACTCTTCTCTTTATCCATTTCCCACATCCAATCCATAGCTAGTCCTGCCAAATCCACTTCCAATATCTATACCCTAAATCCAAACTCTCATTCCATCTCCACATTAGTATTGTAGTCCTAGAGGCCATCATCTCTTCCCTGGACCCAGCAATAGCTTCTCATCTATTCTCTCTTTGTCCATGTATGGCCCTTTATAGTCAATTATCTAAGAACAACCAAAATAATCTTAAAATCTTTTAAATCTGTTAAAAAATCTTAAATCAGATTATATTATGCCTCCACTTTAACGCTCTTCAATGACCTCCTATTGTAGTAGTATAAATTTTAAACACATTTTTATGGACTATATTTTCATAAATAAATTTGTCTCGTATTTATCCCTGCAACTCATCTCCTATCTTACTTTCCCTTTCTCAAATGGTTTTAGCCACACTGGGTTTCTTGAAGTTCCTCAAATATCACTAAGCTTACTTCTTTTTCCTGGGCGATTGTAGTGTGTCATTGTGCATGCAACTGGGTCTGTGTTATATTATGGTCTCAACTCAAATCATCCTTCTTCAGAGAAGGTTTCTCTCATTTTCCAGTCTAATACTGCCCTCCCCAAGTTGCTCTTTTCACTTTGGTCTGTCTTATTTTATTCACATCTCATGTATTTACTTAAAATTATTATATTTATTAATACTTTTTTTCATAAAAACCTTTATTTTGAATGCCCCTTAAAGGCAAAGAATGCTACTGTTGTTTTCATTTCTGTATTACCAAAACCAAGGCTCTTGAAAACTACTGATTGAATCAATGAAATAATTGATTTCATAATAAACAAACAGAATTAAGTATTTCTTGTAACACATTAAGCATTCCCTTAAATCCTAGCCATGTATATAGAAACTTAGATTAGAACAAAAGGGAGAAAAATGGGCAGGTTAGAAGCTTTTTTAAAAGAAGAGGAGCACATTTTATATCAATGACTCAGAAGTACAAATGAAAATAAAACCATATTAAGAAGGAATGTACTTTCACACATTCTGACAATATTTTTCAATTTCAAAATGTATCATTTCTAGCACACAAATCAGAGAAAACAAATGCAATTGGCAGTCATGAGCAGGAATGGAATGTAGGCAGAAGAGTTGGGGGATGTTGCGTTATTTCTCATAAGCCAACATTTAAAATGTTTCTTCAATAAACTATGAAAACTGACCTACAAAGCTGAGGTTGCATAATAACTTAATTAATATTGGTGACAACTGTCAAGTCATTTTATATTATGCTAATTTAAAAGAATAACAAAATCATATTTCCAACTCTAGAAATTAAGCAGAAAAATTTTTTATTATACACGTAACAGGCTTAAATATATGTTAATATGCATAAATCTTAGACATAAATGTAACATAAACACAAATATAGAAAAAATATAACAAAAGTATTTGTTAAGCTTCCATATATTACTCAACATATTTACATCTAAGAATTTATTTGCTAAAATAATTTTATTTTGTTAGAATAATTTTAGTGGAAAATATGAACTTTTTTAAAACACATATTTTATTGTTCAATATATGCATATACTGTATATGTTTGTCTTCCAACATTCATTCAGGCTATTTTTTCTGGAGTATCTTTTCCCTTTTGTCAAAATAGTGTGAATACCCCAAGGTCCATTTCAAATGTCTCTTTGTGATTTCTCTTCTTCCCCTCCCAGCATGTCCATGGCATCAGAATCAGTTGTTTCCTCTGATAGTTTCAAAGTCCTTTTCTGTACCTCTATACTTATACTTCATTTCCATTCTGTGAGAAGGAAATGGGAAAAATCTCCCTTGTTTCACTTAACGTTGCACTCTCCAGGACCTCCAGCAGTCTCTGGAACATAGAACATTTTCAAAATCCACTCTTTTCTTTCTCTTTTCCTCCCCTCCTACTTCCCTTCCTTCATTTCTACCTTCCTTCAAATATTTATTCAACAAAAAATTGTCAATTGCCTATTGTTTACCAGGCAATATTTTTAAAAACACAGTTGTGATTAAGACAAGCCCTCTTACATTCTAGTGAGGGAGAGAATCGAAATGTAAAAACAAGTTAACATCTATAAATGCTGAGCATATATACATAAATATATATATATATTTACACACACACACACACATATATATGTAAATAAAACACTTTAAAAGAAGCAAAACAGAATGAGAGGGAATCTTTTATTTTAGGGTAAGGAGAAGACTCTCTTGGGTGGTATCATCTAAGCATAGGCCTGAATGGCAAAAGGAAACCAATTATGATACCCTCCTGGGGGAAAACTATGTCAGCCAGAGGACTAGTGAGTGAAAGGCCCTAAAGGAAGAAGAAACCTGACTTGTTTTAGGGACCAAAAAAAAAAAAAAAAAAAACCGGGAGGATTTTGTTGATGTCAATCAATGTCAATTGTTTGAGCAATGAGTATTTCCAGAAATATGGAAACGGAGTGGTTTGTCTGGGACCCAGACAACAAAGTTTCTTTTTTCTCTGGTGAATAGAACTGAAAAATGAAGCTTAATTTCATTTCCCCTTACTGAAGTAAAGATTAACTATTAATAAAATAGAAGCTTTTGCTTTATGCATCATAAATGAGACCGAAACGAAACAAAAACCTGTATGCCCCTTGAAATAGACATGTTGTAAATATGATGGTAATTCCTTCAATATCTCACCTTGGATACCTGAGCCAAGATTTGATTGGTGGCAACTGCAAAGTCCGTTGATAGTATTCCATCAACGCTATTTTTAAAAACTCTCCTGCATCTGGTTAGGGGTAAGCTATTCCACTATGCCTGTTCTGAAAGCATCCCTGAATATCTATAAGATGTTTTTCTGTGTCTCTGTAGTCCAGAAGTTGTGTTCTTCAAAGATATAAAGGAATTCCTAATGTAACTACTCGTCTATAACTCCTAACATATGAAAAGAAAAACAGCCACTTTATTTAGCATGAAGAGTTATAGGAATTTTCAGAACAATGTCCTTTTCAAAGATTATGAAAGTGAAGTTCAGAGATACTAACTTTGTCCAGATAAGCTTTTCTCAATCTCAACACTATTGCCATTTGGGTCAGGAAGATTCTTTGTTGCAGAGGTTGTCCTGTGTATTGTAGGATGCTTAGCTCCTTCCCTGCCCTGCAACCATGAGATACGCATTACACACCCCTTTACTGCTTTTGACAAACAAAAATGTGCCAGTCATTGCCAAATATCTTGGTGGGGTTGGGGGTGGCTAAATTGCACCCTATTGAGAAGCACTGATCTAGTAACTGATAGAGCTACAGCCAAAATGATCTTTTAGCAATTTTATTAAGTAGGAACAAAAATATTTCCTCATCATGAAAGCAAATACATTTTGTATACTTAAACATACAGATACAGACACTAGATATTTCTTAGAAACACTCCAGTGATGCAGGTCTCTAAGAATATCATTTGATCATATGATAGCCCAAAGGCTGATACACAATAGCTTTGCTGGAGTCCTGGATCCAAATATTTGTGTATGTTGACTAAATAAACAATAGAATGGCATATTTAAAATAATTTTTTAAATGTTGTACACTCAGTTCAGTGACAAGTTTGATTTATCCCCAAGAACTAAAAAAATACATATTTTCTGTCTTTAGTGAAGTAGAAAATCAAAGAATCACCAGAGAAAATGCAGTGACCAGACCATTCAGCCTAGCCCAAATAAACATTTTTATTTCCTCTCCTTTTCTAAAGCAAACACAACTCAACCCAAAGTTTATCTTTTCTTCATTTGGAATTCTATTGTGGTACTCACATCATACAGAGAAAGTGAAATGTTAGTGAACAAGCATGCCTCAGTAGGGGAAACATAAGGCATTTATTACAAATGAATTCCAAATAATTAGTGGAGGAGATCATGAAATGTTCAGAGAGAAAAAAAAAGGCTGAATTTCCAACAGAAGGGGGTCTGAGCCATTAATGGGTAATCTGCACAACTTTTGTTAATCCCCTGGGGCTCCTGTTACAGGTGGTTCATATTTCTAAGCAGTGAAGTATGCAAGATGAATGGAAAATTTCTCCTTAACATTTTCCACTACCCAGCCTTAGCATGAAAAGCTCTATGCCAGATCAGGCAGCTGGTTTATTACAACTTCGAATTCAGAGACATATCACCATTCAGTTATTCCCAGCCCTTGCTACTCACCCGAGATTTTCCTTTCTACATTTCCCCGCTGTAGAATTTCCTCTAGAGTAAGTGTGGCGCTACTTTTTAATATAGACTAATAAGTGTTCTTTAGGTTTAAAAATATTGGAGGACATGAATCAATGTTTACACTTATTAGGTCCAAGAAGGAGATTTCATATTTTAAGAGAAAAAAATTATGTATATTTTATGTGTGAATGGCTCTAATCTCTGCCAATTGTTGCAGTAGACATGAATTAGAAAAATACTAATTACTTTTCCTATAAATATCATCTGAGTAGAAAGTACCAGTGTGTAGTAAAATATCTTTAACTTATTCAAATAAATGTTATAAAATAATAATTAAATGAGGTTTATTGACAAATGTACTAAAATACAAAAATCCAAAAGTTAAAACAAATCAAAACATAAGTACTGTTTTGCTGTCCCTGAATGAAAGAAATTATACACAGGCATTTTTTTCTTTCGTAGTTAAATTGTCCTCATATGTATTCTAGGTTTTGATTCTAGTAAAGCTGGTCATCTTATTTCATTAAAATGCTAGGTTTTTTTCTTTCCCTGTGTCTTCTTCTGGTTCCTCCTTTCCAGAAAACACACCATTCTCTTTTCAGTAAAATTTGTCTTAAACACCTCTCCTGGTGTTAATTAATCAAAAGCTATTTGTCAGTTTCAAAATATATTTAGATCTACGGCTCTGCTTAGTTCTCTGGAGATTTGAATGAAGCATAGCCCTGGCCCTAGGCCTGGAATCCTTAGAGGAGACCTCAAGGAGGTGTGATGCAAATAGAGCTTTAGAGATACGTGAAGTATTTTATAGGAAAGGAATAATAAAAATGGCATTAATGTGTTTGTTTCTTATGTTGTTTGCCTTTTTCTTTTTTTCCTTTTTTTGGTTAACATCAATTCGAGCTTTTTTTAAGCTTTCATTAAAAATGTGGAAAGTGCAAAGAGAATTTCCATAACTGCTAATACATGATTGTGGTAATGATTTGTTTCTAAACGATTTTCCCCACCTCCAGTCTCTTTCTAAGATCCATTCTCTTCCTCCCATTACCACCAGAATTATTTTGCTTATACAATAATTGTATTACATTACCCCTCTGCCTTATAGATTTCAACTGGCTCTCCTTTGCCTGAAGGATAAAGTCCAAACTCCTTATCATTGCAAGTAATTAAACTTCTTCATTATCTGACCCGTACTTATCCTCTAGCCTCATTTTCTGCAAATCCACAGCTCTCTCTGTACTCAAGGGCCCAAATACTTATAGTGCTGAAATGCGTCCTTATGTTTCACATGTCTATAGTAGTACTAATGCTGTTCTAAGTGCTTTAGGTAGATGAATTCATGTAACACCCAAGCTACTATTTGAAGTAAATATTATTATCCTTATTTTTTAGAAAGGAGGAATCTGAAGCACAGAGTAATTGATTAACTTGCAGATTGTTTGGATAGCAGGTGTCAGGTAGAGCCTGGAATTTAAATCCAGTCCCTGTTACCAGAGGTAGTGCTTTTCTTCTTTCTTCCACCTAGGTCTGCCTGATACTGTTGAATTCATTCCTCAAGATCTAGCTTAAGTTTCCTTAAATTTTACTTTCACTGCTTCTAACTGAGTTAGTTACTAAGTCATCTGGGCCACTACACTGGTTTAAATATTTCTTAATGATTACAATTACAACACTATAGTATATATATTAACTATTTGCATTTCTCTTAATTCAGACGAGGTTCCAAGTCTCATCTGTCTTTCTAACTCAGTCTGTAGCACTGTTTTAGTTAATGAGTAAATGAATAAATAAGGAGCTAAATGAATGTCTCTTCATTTGGTTAATGGTGGATTTAGCCTTTTGCTTAATTCAAAGCCATTATAAACTTTGTACAAAATCTGGGTGGTAGTGAAGTAGGAGGCAGGACTCAGGCTCTAGACCAGATTGAAGACTAGCACAAATAGGGTGAAAGCAAAAGCACCTCCCCATAAGATATGCCCACTAGGGCTATGTCAATTTACCATTGCCATGGCAACAGCCAGAAGTTGCCATCCCCTTCTATGGCAACAACCTGAGGGCCCAGAAGTTACCACTCTATTTCTAGAAATTTCTGTGTAACCTGTCCCTTAATTTGTATATAATTAAAAATGAGTATAAATATGACTGCAGAACTGCCTCTGAGCCACTACTCTGGGTACACTGTTTATGGGGTAGCTCTGCTCTGCAAGAACAGCACCTCTACTGCCGTTTCAATAAAAGTTGCTGTCTAGCCCCACCAGCTCACCCTTGACTTCTTTCCTTGCGTGAAGCCAAGAACTCTCTTGGGCTAAGCCCCAATTTGGAGGCTTACTTGTCCTGCATCAGTAGAATGATGGGTGATTTTAATTATTTTTGTTTTTTTGGCTTATTTACATTCAATCACTTTTCCTTTTTTAAAAAACTAGTATGGATTATTTAATTTTTTAAATTTTGAGGATCTACATTAATAATAATAAATCCTTATGCATATAAAACACTATCTGAAATTAAGATGTTCTATTTCTTTAAAAAAGTTACATACTTTAACTGAGATATGTAAGATACTAAAATGTAAATTAAATATACCAAAGTATTTCACTTTAGTTAGTCATAATACATGAGCTATTATGCTATATGAAAGTTATACTTTTAGCTTCTACATTAGGCTATACAGTTAAGAGGATAGTAAAAGTGCAGTTGAATTTCTCAGGTAATGGCAACTTGGTGGACATTACTGAGAAAGTTACTAACTTTGAATTATGATCCTGGCAGCTTCAACAATGGTTCCCTGTTTCATCTTGCCCACTATGGGTGATTTTAGGATAAATAGTTTCTGGCCTAAAATGTATACAGCTTCATAGATCAAAGTCAACCCTTTGAACTTCATCCAGAAACACCCTGGTAGCCAGTGCAAGCCGTAGTGCACAGACATTAATATGATCCATCTGCCGAAGACACTTAAGCAAGCAAGCTGCCCCTGCATTTTGGAATAAGTGAAATGATCTAGTGATTTTCACTACAACCCCCATTATATCACATTGTTTTAATGCCCTGGAAAGCACAAAAATTATGGATGAAGCAATTCTGAATCAAAAGGGAAGTTGTGAAATGTATGTAAATAGTTAAAGGAACTATTCTGGGTGTTTGCTAATACATTGATATGCAAGTACTGCCGGATTTAACATTAAGTATATTAGGTATGTGTCTATGCACCACAAGTTGGTTCATACTCCAGGAAATTGCATTTCTTTCTTAACCAAAAGTTTTGACACTTGGTAGGATAGGTGAACAATATGTTCCACAAGTAGTTGATATTCACCACAGAAATTTAGCTGTGGAGTTTCAATATTATGACATTTCTAAGTTCATAAAAGATAAATTATTACTCTTTTAGTAAATATTGCCAGCATGGCACATGAGTATTCAGAAGTCAATTAAACACAAAATGCAGCCTATTTAAAGATTCCAAAACCATCCTCAAAAAAAAAAAATTTGAGATTGCATAATGTATTATTTTCATCCAAAAAGTTGTATACAGTTTTTCTTCACTAACCAGAATATTTTTTAATGGAGAAGGCAAAATATAAGTTAACACTTTTTAAAATATACTCATCATTTTTTGTAGAATTTCCTCAAATAAAATTTTTCCTCTTTCTTCTCACCATGTTACTTTAGAGGATTATCAAACCTGGTCTGATGGAGAAGAAGAAGACGTTAATCCTGTTCCAAAAAATTTTTAATAAGTGAGTATATAAATCAATGGTCACAAAAAATTAAGAAAAAGGCAATGCATTTTTACTAGTCTGCAAAAAAGCAGAAAAAAGAAAATCTTTTAAAACGTTTGTTTCTTAGAAGTTACCATATACAAAAATAATCATTAGAGAATAATGGACCCTAGCACAAAGGTTTTGCTTCATTAGTTAAGGCAGGGTGGGTGGACCCAGGGAAATTTTTATTCTCAGTCAGAATTTTCTGAAACTCCGTGCCTTCACTTTGCTCATGACCATCCCCCCATTACTTAATGCAATGTTAACAATTGGGGTTCTCCTGGGAAACTAGACCAGGGTCTTGATCACCCAAAGGCAAGAAGCAGAGATGTCAAAGGAGAGTTTCTGTTATTGGATATGCCTGGGGACTTGAGTACCGGTACCCTCACTAAATTTTATTCCAATGCTTCTTTGGACTGATCGTTTCTCCACATTCAAATTCAAATTCAGATTCAAGTCCTGGGTCTGAAAGAGAGAAACTGTTAAGTCCCTAACACCATATGCATACAAAGTTCTCAGATGAGTAGGTGTTTCTTAGTTCAGTAAGGACTAAGTTTACTGGAAAAGAGCCTTTCTCTCTTGCTGTCTAGAATGCCATTCCCTTTCTCTGCCTCCTGGAGAATTTCTGTTCATTCTTTAAAGCCTCATCTAAATGTAGCCTCTTTGTGAAACTTTCTTTAAAGCCTCATCTAAATGTAGCCACTTTGTGAAACTTTCCTGCATTTTCCCAGACTTAGGTAACCACTCTCTTCAGTGGGTTTGTATTCGGTATAGTAACTCTAATACTCCAAAACAGTTGTATAGATGTTTATCCACTCTCCTTTAATGTGAGCAATTTGAAAACAGTTTTCTCTTATCCAAGCATCTTCAGCTCCTGTCAGGATCAGAGCAGAAGCTGACTTGATAAGTTTTAGATTATATTTATCTGTATGGAATAAATGTGCTGACCCACCATGCTTATCTTTGTTTATGTAAAAATTATCTTGGATTTTTCACTGTTAGAAACTCTCAAGGAAGAATAAGCATTTGTACTATTAGCAGTATGTTCCACTGTATGATGCTCAGTTGATAAATGACCTCAGGACTATGTTGTGTCATTTTTTGGGTACATATATTTCACAGTAAATATGGTTCATATAGAGTTTACATGGCATTATATTAATGTTAAGAAAATTTGTCATTAAAAAATGTTCCAAGGAAGTACCTTAACCATATAGCACAGGTACTGCCAAGTGACATTTGTCCCAGTAAACTTCAAAGATAGTCTTATGGGATCTTGCTTTTTCAGGAAGTCCTTAGTTTGAGAGCTCTAGAAAATTTGTGAGCAAAGTATCAGATACCTCATCAGCCCCACTTGAGATTCACTTGGTCTCACATGTCTTCGAGGTCCTTGTCCACTTGTTCTGCCCCAGTTGACAGTGGTCCAATCAACTTCTTGTTTACCTGTTGCTGTCAGGTAGAGGGGCTGCAGGCATACTGAGGGCTTGGGCATACGCAACTTGGAAGTGCAGGGGAGCTATGTATGTGGCAAACATTTGCCAAATGAGAGACAGGAGATATTTTTAAAAATCATCTTCTTTCTTTTCCCTGGAAGGGCTATCCTGAGATGTGTTATCCACATATTCTCTCTGAAGACAATTCCATAAGATTAAACAATTAGTGACTCTTGATATCAAGCAGTGGTCAGCTAGGTCATGTACTCTTTTTATTTATTCTCTCACCTTCCCTTCCTCTCTCCCCTTTATCTGCATTCCTGCTTCCCTGAAAATGCACTCCCCAGTGAAGTACTAACATATAATATTATGCCCCGGTCTCTTTTTTTTCTAGGGCATTTGGACAAAGATTGTGTATGTATATTTATTAAACACTTACTGGAAACTAGTACTAAGTGCTTTAAAGGGCATATAATGAATAAGGCACAATCTCTGCTCTTAAAGAAAAGATGAGCAGATGATGGAGGGGCATAGCCTGAAATGGACACATACAAAACCATAATATCACAGTCTCAATGGCCAAAAAGGTTCCAAGGAGGAAGAATATTATTAAGAGAAACCCCTGTCTACTCAGTGGAATCTGTCCTAATATAGAATCCATAAAATCCCTAAGTCTTCTTTTATTTTCCTCCTCTTCTCAGAGCTAAGCATTTTGAGTCAGCTGCCTAAAGACAGAATGGCATTTTTCTTTTCCAAACCAAAAACTAAATAATAATAATAATAATAATTAAAGGATGATTTACAAAGAGTGTGCAAAAAACCTGGCTCCTAGTTTTAGAATTGTTGTTGTTTTTCTAGAAAAGTTGTTAAGAATTCCTTAAAATCAGAAGTCTCACTATAGACTCCATGTGTTAAACAGAAACAGCTCCAGCTGGGCATGTGAGTCTCTCTGTTTCTTCCTAAATCTTAATAATGTCCTCACTTCATTATCTTGGTTAATAGTATTGCTTAAAACCTCAGCTTCTTTCAGAAATTTCAGAAGTCTCACCCATAGGGAAATTCAAGATGTTTATTTCAAGACTTTTCCTGGTTGCCTAGGAGTCCCTCTCCTGGACTGCCTCTTACTTTTACATTTCCCAAAGCAGCCTTGTCATTATTTGGCCAGCTGAGTATTGGATTCCCTCTAACAAACCTAAAATTTCCTCACTGTCCACACCCAGCAAAGACACCCAGTAGAAATGACAACCTGCACATGCTTGGAATTGATTCTAATGTATGTGTGGCCTGAAAATTACATTAGCATCCTATTTTTTCTCCCTTGGCAAATACTGATTGACTACCAAAGCATCACTGCCAAACTAGGGCAATGTTGGGGTTACACCCAGAGCAACAGAGTCCACTTGCTATTTTAGTTCCAGGTTGGTGGTGGTTTTAATATTTCGCTTGCACTGGCATTGGTGAGGGAAGCCAGATTATCATCAGCTAGAGAGAAGAAAAAAGAATAGAGAAGGAAATACAAATATTATTGAATATTTTTCATAGCTATGAAGAGGGAGATTAAAAGATGAGTGTCTTGGTTCTACTCTCAAATGGCATTTAGTTTACTTTCCAGACACCACCGTCTTAGAAATTCATGCTTGTTTTGTTACTGTTGTTGTTTGCTGCAGACTGCTTTCCTGTCATGAGCCTCAACTGTTCTTTTTGAGTAGTGTGTTTCACAATCGTTTCTCCCTTCTCTTGTTACTGAAAAAGGCACAAGGCTTCTAACTCAGAGTAAAGTAGTGATAATGCAGGCAGGTGTTCCTCAGATTCTATTAGGTTAATGCCATCTTCCCTGAACAGTAAAATTAGACAGGTTCAGAGAACTGAGAAGTTGAGTAGTAAGGTCGGGGGCAGGGTGGGCGCCAGAGTAGGGAGGAAAATAAACTATGATTTCATCCAGTCTATCCAAAATGGTATGAGGTAAAACTTAAAGGAAACAGCAAAATCAGAAAGAATTTCAATCTAAGGCTTTAATTTATCAAATGTGAAAGAGACAAAATGTTCTGTTTAAAGACAAAGGTCTTTGCTTGATAGTTAACACAAATATGCAGCCTAAATATGGGAAAATTGCCCTTTTGTTTTGTGGTGGTATCTTGATGGCATAATCCTGGCCCTCTCCCATCTACCTTGCTGCCAGCACACTCCATTGGCTGCTGCATCCTGGCATGTTGGAGGGTCAGGGATGCAAGTGGCAGTGAGAGCTTATTTCTCTTGGCCACAATATGGTGAAAGAGATGACATGTTGCAATGAGAGCCCATAACCCACTTGTTATGAGGCTGGACCTGTTCTTAAATATTTAAACATTGCTATTTAGAACACAGAAGCTTTTATGAATGATTAATAGCAACATCTAGGCCCCTGAATCTGTCTCTAGAAAGAACCAGAACTGATAAATCATTATGTGTCTCCCCAGTGGGAGCTGCAAACACTGCATCACAGGTCCCCACGTTTGATGCAGAGCTCAGAAAGAGTGCCCAGATCTAGTTCTGCCTGGAGGAGGAATTGGCATGACTCACCATCAGCTTCGTGAAGGAGGGTGACTGCTAATATCCTTGTAGCACTGGGCCAGAAGGAATTGTTCCTTAACTAGAAGATAAGCTGGTCAATTAAGGCTTGGTCAGGAAAAGAATGAGGAGGAAGATGAAATGGTGGGGGAAGATTCTGAAAATCAGTGCTATGCAACAGGACCCACTCTGTGCTTCTGACCTTCCCTCCTCTCCATCCTGTGGCTGAAGAGCTAAACATCTAAAAGCTGTGCTCTGCTGGAAGCCAAGTGATGTAGAATAGCACAAAGGCTCAACCTCGGACCCTGGAGCCTCTCCAAATCTCCCACTATCACATCCTGACCAATTAATTGCAGCAAGTCCTTTAATGTTCCTGAACCTTAGTTCTTTGACCCACAAAATGGGATAACCTGACAGAATTTTTTTTTTATTCTACTTTAGATTCTGGGGTACATGTGCAGATCGTGCAAGATTGTTGCATAGGTACATTTATGGCAAGGTAGATTGTTGCCATCATCCCTCCATCACCTATACCTGACATTTCTCCCCATGTTATCCCTCCCTCACCCTCCCTCCCACTATCCCTTCCGTAGCCCCCATTCAATGGACCCCAGTGTGTGATGCTGTCCTCTTTGTGTCCAAGTGTTCTTATTGTTCAACACCCGCCTATGAGTGAGAACATGCAGTGTTTGATTTTCTGTTCTTGTGTCAGTTTCCTGAGAATGATGGTTTTCAGATTCAACCATGTCCCTACAAAGGACACCAACTCATTGTTTTTTATGGCTGCATAGTATTCCATGGTGTATATGTGTCACATTTTCTTTGTCCAGTCTATCATTGATGGGCATTTGGGTTGGTTCCATGTCTTTGTTGTTGTAAAGAGTGCCATGATGAACATGTGTGTGCATGTGTCTTTATAATGGAACGATTTATAGTCCTTTGGGTATATACCCAGTAATGAGATTGCTGGGGCAAATAAAATTTCTATTTCTAGAAATTCTTCCACAATGGTTGAACTAGTTTGCACTCCCACCAACATTGTAAAAGTGTTCCTGTTTCTCCACATCCTCTCCAGCATCTGTTGTCTCCAGATTTTTTAATGATTGCCATTCTAACTGGCATGAGGTGGTATCTCAATGTGGTTTTGATTTGCATTTCTCTAATAATCAGTGGTGATGAG